>SNQJ01S0014898.1:140361-158109 GCA_010110895.2 Picea sitchensis | reverse complement strand
TAATTTTTTTAACTATATAGTATAATTTAAATCCCCCTCCCCCCCTAAGAGTTACTGGATAGTTTAATTCCATAGCTTCTCCATACGAAGGCAGATTTTCTCCCGTGAATAGTCAAAATGACCGGGGAGAAGTCAGGAATGCATCCATGGCATTCACCTCTGGAAATTCATCCCATAATTTCAGTGGCATGGTGACATGGAATCATTATTGGCCCAACAAGCAAGCATCAGAAGGAGGCCTAATTGGGGGTCTCCGAGGCCAAATTGGGTCGGATGAGGAGAACCCATTTCAGCTATAGGTATGCAGGCCTATATAAGCATGTCAACTCTGGTGTCTAGTCTAGAATTTTTCCCCAATCACAATTTTTTCTGTGATCAGTCCCTTGACCTGCTCCTTCCAGCATACCTTTCTGGGGCTATATCTTACTCATCTAGAGTGGGATTTGCGCCAAACAAAAGGAAGAGGAAAGGTAGCGGAAAGAGATACAACATGGACACAATAAAGAACATTTTTGTGTCTTCTTGGTACAAGGGAATATCCTCTCAATGTTCAGGCCCAGGAGGTCCCATCACCAGAAGAAGCCCAAATCGAAGCCATGCTTCGACCAAGTCATAGGGAAACTTATAGGCAGAAAAAGGGGGGTATAATCAGGTCTAAAAATTTCCTGAACAGTAGGAATTTTCTTAATTACAATGACCAAATCTCATAGGGCCCTTTCCCTTCTAAACAACTCAACCATTTCCCCACACCTTGAGGCTTCATCCTGGTGAATCCAACAACCATGGATGGCCTAGAATTGTCCTAAAACACCTCATCTATAGCTCCAAAAACATGGCAGCGATAAAAGAGCCTTTGGGGTGGCACAAATCCCAATACAAATGATGAGATGGCATATCAATTTTTGTCATTTTATGCAAAATGACTTTTTGTAATATGTAGTCTTGCATAAGTTTTTGTTTGGCATGTATACATTGTAATTAAAGGGTCAAATCAAATCTGATTTGATTCCCTTTTTGGATAAGGTTCTCTTTAGGATAAGATCATTTTTGGATAAGATACCTTTTGGATAGGATTACTTTTTGGTAAAAATACAAAAAGAGTTTAGGGTTGGTATACTTGTCACTTTTTCCAAAAGTGACAAGTGTCTTGTGACCTAACCCTAAGACTTCACCCCTCCTTTATAAATAAGAGGGTTGGCATTGTAAAAATGGAGGATGAATATAGTAACAAAGCTCTGCTGAAATTTTCCAAGACTCTTTGTGTGTGTGATACTTGTTAGATTTTAGTTGTTGGATATGTCATTTGTTGGTTAAGGGTTGAGGGGTAGGATTAAATGCTTGTTATGTTAGCTATCTCTTGGAGGGATTGGTTAACTAGGTGTTTGTTGTTTCTTCCTTGGGTTTAACTTGCCGGATTTCATTTTATAACAACTTGGTTTAACTTATTTTATGTGTTTTAATGCATATTTTATGAAGTACTCACATATTTTTAGCCTTATCTAGTGGTTGGGAGTCCTAGGGCCCCTTAGTTGGTTGTTCATACTTGTTTGATTCTTCTTTTAGTTCATGTACATTTATGTTATGTTTTCCTATTATTAACCTTGTCCCAAATAGGAAAATTGGTCATTTTGGCCAATTTCCCCCCACGGGACAACCATCTTAGTTGGTTGTTATATACCTTTTATGTGAAAAATTCTATTACATTTAATTCGGTTTTTCCATACATAAATACTAAAATTTCATTGTTCACCCGTAAGGACATAACCTGTCACCTATGTTTCTTCTCCTAAGAGGTTAGGGACCACCTAAAGACATATTTGAGGAAAAGGGGCCAATAGGACATCGAAGAAAAACATCAAATTTGATTGGTAAATATACCCAATCACTCTCATATTCAATTTATATATCACTTGCACTCATTCCAAAATTTTTGGCACACATACCAATGTTCATATGCTTAATTTATGTAGATAGCTTGAGTAGTTTACTTGTGAATTTATGTTCAAAAATATGATCTATACTTGCAAATATAATCATCACAATTTCTAAATTTCAAACACTAAACTTCCAATACCCATACAAGGAGTCAGTTGGGGCTTTCATTCACATGGAGGCCTTGTCGCTCGCAAAGAGACTCAACCAATTTCTTTGAGTTAAATGGTGTAATAGTTACTTGTAATTAGTTAGTCTGGTAATATATTCATTATATAATTTTCATTCACTAATCTACAGGTGGCTTCCCCTAAAGGGGCCATACAAAAATTAACAAGCTAAATACACGCAAAAAATTGCAAAACACTTGAAAAAAATTCAGGGGTACACCCTATACACTCAAAACAAACTTATACTATTTAGCTACATACATATATATATTATTTAGCCGTGACATATATGTCACCTACCTATTTACTTGTTTTCTGTATATAGTTTTAGATAGATTTCAAATTTAGCAACCAAGAGGCATGCTTGTGAAAGCAAGACGTGAACTCACCACGTGGATGGCCTAGTGTTTCATTTCAAGTAATTTCAATTCTGTAGGATACTAAGAATCAAATCTAGGGAGTCTTCATAAGGAGCCCCTCGGAAGTTGTCTAGTTAGTACAAGTCAAGTGGTCTTTCCATAGTAACACACGGTCAAGGAGTTTATTAGCTTATCTTGGTTGAAATACTACTCTGTTTGGGTAATCTCAACTAAAACTACCTTTAGGAGGGACCTGGGCCTCTTCCTTTTTGTAGGTATCCTTATTCCATCCAAGCAGATTTAAGAGCTCGAAAGCGCTAGTGACGAGAAGTGGCCAATCCCTGCTTCTATGAAATGCATGGGGCACTCTTCAATCTAACCATCATGGTCTGTTAGGAATACTCTTCTTATATTGGTTGGCACAGTTTTGGGATGTGTTTTCCTGATCGGGATAACCTTCAAACCAGTGTGGTGGCCAAGGCATGTGTTAAAAAACTAAAAATTCAGCAATAAAATACTTTTAAAGTCAACCTTTCATCAGTCCACCCTTTGTCAGTGTTTGTTAAGCCCTAATATTAACTCATTACCACTTAATTGGGGCATATTAGATTAGTAATGTTATTTTATTTATGTCGGATTTAGGCCATTAGTTGTGATTTAGATTAGTAATGTTATTTTATTTATGTCGGCTTTAGGCCATTAAAACCTCCTAGTCTCCTATATATACCAGGAGACATTTTCATTTGAATCATCTTGTACTTGAACATTTAAGAATTACTTGGGGTAAAGGAGGTTGTCCTCTTGAAGAGGCTTATTATCAGATATTATCTCTCTTTTCAAGGCGTTGAGTACTTTTTCTTGAAGTTTTTCTATGCTATATTGATGTTTTTTTTTTTTATATATGGGTACAGTTTTAGGGTTGGGTAAATTTGTTTTTGGGTTTAAGCTGCTACATCTGAGACACGTGGAATTTCCTTCATAAGCGTTTTATACAACGTTTCAGGAGGAACGGCTTAAAGGGTTTTTAGAAGACGGATCAAGGTACGTTGTGTTAAAATTCAGCTCCTAAGGCCTTATACTTTCTGAGACAGCCGGTACAATATAGAGGTTATGGAATCATCCTGAAATGAGTCATTGTAGCATTTTCTATAAAAATTTCTGTAACGTTTCGAACCCTGAAAGAATCGAGGAAAATTACAGAAATTAGTATTTTTATCTTTGGAAAAAATTTCGTACATCTGAGTCATCTCAAATTTGTAGATACACTTTGTGAAAGATAGAGGGTATCTGACTAGTCTTATTTATTAGTCTCAAGAAGGTGTTCTAGAGTAAAACAAGCATAACTTCTTGCTAGAGTATCCCAAATTGAGTGGGACTGGTGGCATTGGATCGTGGACAGTCTTTAGTATTTTTGGAGTTGCCGAGTTTCAGAATTTGATATCAATTAGTTGTGCAGGGCATTCTATACAAGTGAGATCTCACGGAAAGACCAATAATCGGCAAGTTGTAGGAAGTTACCGTAGAAGTTTCACTTAGCACATCCAATTTTGATCAAATGTGGCATTAGAGAAGAAATATCAGAGAAATACATAAGATAAAGTTTCATACCCAAAGGGCCAAAAAGTTGGGAGATACAACAAAAGAAATATTGTCTAGCAGAAACTCCTCAAAATCAAGGTTCAAAAGTGATGCTTAGCCAACATGCCACCCAAAAGGGGACTTCTACACCAAATGAGCCTCGAGAGAAAATCCTACTTGGACTCTTGATGAAGGTGAGAAGAAGAAATGCGTAGGGACATAAATAAAGACTACAAAATGAATGAATTAGGTGAAACAAAGATGGATTCAATGGACACTAAGATAGATGGGTTAAAAGGGGAGATCATGGAAGTGAAAAATTTCATAGAAGACACCGAAAGTGAAAATGCATCCCATGGGAAGTGTGATGTGGACACAAGGAAGGTGAATCAAGAATGGAAAACTCCAACTTTGGTTTGAAGACCAACCAAGTTCCTAAAATTGATATGAGAGTTTTATGGCAAGGACCATGTCACATGGATACTTTAGATGGGCAATTCTTTGATCTCCATAATGTACCACATACTACACAAAAGATGCAATTGCTTCTTTATATTTAGAACTAATCAATTTGTTTGGTATCGATGGCTTTGTTCTCGCAAATCACTTGTCCTTGGACATTTTTGGAAGAAATGATATCACACTATGAGGGTGCAAGGAGCAATACCTTCTTTGTAATTGATAAATCTCAAGCAAAAGGGTCCAGTTCTGAGCACATTGAGAGCTTCCAAGATTGAATATAAAGGTAACGATATTCCAGATGAGCACTTGATTGATGTATTCATAGGAACTTTAAAGGATAACATTCAACATGAGGTTAGCCTTTGGGAACCCAAATCATTGGAATGCATTTTAAGATGGCAAAGAAATGTTGAAAGTAAAATATATGGTATAAAACAGAAGGACCTATCCTAACATCTATAGAAGAACAATGCTCATTCTCCTAAAACCTCAACCTACAAGGTTGACACCTCAACTCAATTGGAGGAAAGAAAGAAGCAAAAGGTTTATGCTTTAATTGTGACAACAAGTCTACATTAAAGGGACATAAGTGTGGTGAGAAGAAATTCTATGGAATTGTGAAGAGGAAGAAGAAGGAACAGGAACCATCTAAAGATGAAAGCGTAGAAGCAATTCTCTGAAGAGTTGACTCCACTGATATCGTGCAATGCATTGGGCTGGAATTAGCACTCCTCAAACCCCACCTCAATATCGAAGGATACATCAAAGAAAAAGGTAATAGTCCTAATTGATTAGGTACTCATAATTTCATTCACCATAAATTAGCCAAGATCTCAATTGCTTTGTATATCTGGCACAAGAGTTTCAAGTAATGGTTGCGAGATAGGAGGGAACTATCAATTGCTCAGGAAAATGCAATAGGTCAATCCCACTATGGGGGAATATGTAATGAATAGTCCAATGATTGCTATACCCATGGGTGAAGATGCGGATGTTGTAACTAAGTCCAATGGTTACAATCATTAGGAGCAGTGGCTTTTAATTTTCAGAAATTTTCATGAAATTTTTGTGGAAGGAAAAGAAGAATTGAGTTGAAGGTATCCGCGAGAGTATTTGATGAGTGATAAGCTCTAATGGCATGACAAAGAGTATTGAAGAAAGGGGCATCAAGGCATTATTGCAAAAATATGCTCACTAGATGTTCAAACATCTAGAAGCTATCTATTCCTCAAGATCTCCAAGGATCATTGATAAGCATTCCAAAGTATTTGAAGATATTCCCAAGGTCTCCCACCAACTTGAAATCCTTGATCATGAAATTCACCTAATTCTGGGAGTGTTCCTCCTAACATGAGGCCATGGGCATCACCTATGCCGGAGAAAGTGAAATTAGTATAGTTGAAAAATGTTAGAGGCAGCATCGTGGAGCCTAGCCAAAGTTCTTACTGATGGTAATGGTATTCAGAAAAGACAAGCTCATGGCATTATGTGTCGAGATTATAGAGGCTCAACAGATCACTATTAAAAGATAAGTTTCCCATTCCGTGATTGATGAATTGTTAAGATGAACTACATGGAGCAATCTATTTCTAAAATTTGGATCTCAGGTTAAGGTATCATCGGATCGAGGAATGAAGGAAAGAAGATATCCCAAAACTGACATTCGAACTCATGAAGGCCATTATGAATTCTGGTCATGCCTTTTGTCCTTACAATGCACCTTCCACATTCAAAGGGTTGATGAATTTCATTTTCAAGCCTACGCTTCAGCCGAAAAATTGTGTTAGTATTTTTTATCATATAATAATCTATATGAGTCTTGGGAGGATCATGTACATATGTTGACAAGATGCTACAACTACTAAAGGCATCAACTATATGCCAAACCATCCAAATGTTTCTTTTAGGTGAAAAGGAGGTGGAAATGTTGGGTCATATTGTATCTCATGAAGGTGTCAAGGTAGACCCTAACAGATTGAACCTGGGTGGCGATTCCCAAACATGATAAAATCTTAGAGGATTTTTGGGTTTTGTGATTACTACCATAAGTTTATTGAACATATGGAAGAATAGCAGCACCTCCTAGCAGGCACTAACTAAGAAGGATGCATTTTCATGGACTCGAAAGAAAAACTAAATATTTTCAACAACTTAAATAGGTTATGTGCAAAGATCCTGTCTTGACCACTCCGGACTTCACAAAAACCTTTATTGTGGAATGTGATACTTTTCGAGGAAATGGAATTGGTGCCAGTCTAATGCAAGAGAAGGAGGCCCTGGCTTTGAGAGAAATGCGACCAATCAAGGGAAAGAGACTTACAAAACATTTATAAGGAAGGGAAATGATGATGGAAATACTACATGCATTGAAGAAATGAAGTCCTTACCTAATAGGTAGACAATTCAAGGTCAAAGCAGGATCATGGTAGTCTTAAAATACTTCTTGGAACAAAGCTATCTTCGGAAAATTAACAAAATGGGTAACCAAGATCTTGGATTATGATTTTGTGTGTAAAAAGGGGAAGCAAAATGTTGTGTAGGACCACTCGCGAAAGGATGAAGATGTTGAGGCCTTTCTGCAATTGCTATCTCAATCATCCAACCGATTGGATAATAGAAACAAAAGATGAATGGAAGAATGAATTATGAAAATAGTGAAATGGACTCTCCATTGAAAGGTTAGAAGGGATTCGGGTGCATATTGATTACGTTACATGGAAAAATGATTCACTATGAATTTTCCAAGATAAACATATTTATGTAAGAACTCTACAACTCAAACAAAAGGTGCTATTGGGCGCACCTCTCAGTAGGAGGGCACTTTCGGGATTTTTGAAAACCTACCATGTAGAGTCAAAGGAAAGGATTTTTGGGGATATTTAAAACTGATGTTCTAAGGTTGGCTGGAAGAATGTTTGGTTTGCCAACAAAATAGGTGGAAACAATTAAGACCGAAATTCTTTACAACCATTATCCATCCAAATTCATTGGGAGGAGTTTCATAAGTTCATCGAAAGGTTACCAAAAGTCTGAAGGAAAAGTGTCATCATGGTGATTGTTGATAGATTGACCAAGTATGCACTTTTGTGCACTCTCTAACCCCTTCAAAGAAACTGAAATGCGATGCATACCGATTTCATGAATGCAGTTCAAAAGCTACATAGCGGCAAAGATTGTGTAAGTGATAGAATCCCATCTTCCTTTGGAGCACTTTTGGGCAATTATTTTTCTTGTTTAGGTACTCAATTGGCTCATAGCTCATCCCTATCATCCCTCAATCTGATGGACAGCCGAGATAGGTGAACAAATGTCTAGAAGGATACCTTCGTTGCTTTTACTCTTCGATAACAAAGCACAATGGTTCAAATGGTTACCCGCTTAGCGGAATGGTGAGTATAACACTTCCTTTCATACTGCACTTAAAATGACACCATTTATGGCACTTTATGGATACCACCCTCCTTCCATCACTTCTTCTCTAAAGAAAATCTAAAAGTTCAAAGCGTTGAAGATCACATGAGAATCAACAACAAGTTCTCAATCTTAAGGAAAACCTGACCATGGCACAAATGCGTGAAACAACAAGCGAGATCAACATCGTAGTGAAAGTTTTGGTAAGGGGATTGGGTATTTTAGACTACAACCATACAAGCGAGATGTCCCTCAAAGCAAGCCAAGAAGGATAATAAATTATCACCAAAGTACTATGGCCCTTATGTAAAGGTGTTGCCAAAGATTGTGGTACTATGGCGCCTGGAATTGGAACACTGGATGTCCGCGAGTACCCCAAGTTTTCCATGTTTCATGCTTAAAGAAAGTTATAGGCGACAAGATCGCAACTCAAACTATATTGCGGAAGACACTTGTGAGGAAGGGAAAAATGATATTGGGCACGGAAATGCATCACCATTACAAGAATTAAGCCAACTAAGGAATAGATCCATTTGGTATCTCATTAAATGGGAGGAAGCTACGGTGAAGATTCCACTTGGGAAGATGAGTCTTTATCTGAGAAGCATCGAGTTACTCAGCTCGTTCTTACGGACAACACTTGTCTCAAGGGGAGGGCATGTTAAGCCCTAATATTAACTCGTACCACTTAATTGGGGCATATTAGATTAGTAATGTTATTTTATTTATGGTTAGGCCATTAGTTGTGATTTAGATTAGTAATATTATTTTATTTGTAATGGAAAACTTTTAGGCCATTAAACCTCTAGTCTCCTATATATACCAAGGAGACATTTTCATTGCTGAATCATCTCAAGGAGACATTTTCATTTTGAATCATCTTGTACTTGAACATTTAAGTGGGGTAAAAGGAGGTTGCCCCCTCGAAGAGGCTTATTATCAGATATTATCTCTTTTTCAAGGCGTTGAGTACTTTTCTTGAAGTTTTTCTATGCTGTATTGATGTTTGGTTCTTAACAGTGTTTCATGGAAACCTTCACATGAGATCTAGCTAAAACATGCACAAACAAAGCTTATCAATAAAAGGAAGAGAGATACACAATGAAGAATGAGAATCAATGTCTATTATGATCTTATCAATGAGTGTGTCATCTTCACTCATATAGGAAATGACATCCTATAATTAGGAATGCATGCATAATAGTGATGGTCTAATATTAGAAAGTATAAAATAGAACTAGTCAGTTAACTCCCACTGAACTAGTGTGTCGAAAATAGAAATTTCTCCAACACCCCCCTAAACATCACTATGGAGTAAAAAATGTGTCCCGGCTACTAGGCCATTTTAGGTACTCATGTACAATGCAACTAATGAAAACTGAATAAAAACAAGGAAAGAGAGAAAACCACGTGGGAACAAACCCCCCCCTCAAAAGATAATGTATCAAAAGAAGAAAATGGTAGCTGCTAGGCAACTGTGTTCTTCACTGCAAGACGATCCTACAAAGTCTGAAAATTTGGCTCACTAAAAGTCTTCATGAATATGTAGAAATATTTATGGATCTGATGAAGTTCTTTGGCAACCTATCGGGCCTTGTACCTCTTGATGCTGTGGATCCATCTGCACCTGAAAATATTCCTTTCTAGTGGAAGTGGAACGAGATACCAAGTCTGATTCTCTAGGAGAGAGTCATGCTCCTCCTGCATGTCTTCTTGACATAATGGATTTACCACATCCTTATTGTAGGTCTATGGATCAGTAGATTGAACTATATAGCAATGCATGGGCATCACAGGTTCTGAAACTGAAAATACATGAGAAGATTGCTCATGATGAGATCAAGTTCTTCTCGAATCCAATGGATTCCCTATGAGGTTTCTTGTTGGATGAAGTGTGGCATGTGCCTTATTTGGCATTTTCTGAAGCTTCAACACTGGCTTCTTATTTGGCTATACTACCTACTTATTTCCATGTACAAAATCTGAGTGTATGGAATCATCTATGATGTCTGAAACTAATGGAAGAACAAGAGTATATGCATGTTGCACTAGAGGTGCATGAAAAATACTCTCCTTATGTGTAAGTAGAATAGAAGAGTCATTGTCATAAAACTTAGTGAATTTATACAACCTTGACTTGTGATCCAACTCACCAATTGCAATGATCTAATGGTCATGCATGTCAATTACTGAAACTGAATCTGATGTAAATTCAATCTTTTTACCTTTCTGAGCGATATGATAAACTGAGAGCAGATTCATAGAAAGATTTGGAACATGTAAAACATTCTAAAAAATTCCATTGTGGAGTTCCACTCTCCCTTCTCCTGCTACTATTACTAGAGTATCATTCTCCATGAGAATTGGGGGTCTTGAGAATGGACTCAAAGAAGAGAAAACTTCCTCTTTCACTTGCATATGATGGGATGCACCAGAATCTATAATCCATGAATCAGATGAGGAATTAATTGCAACCAGAGCATGATTATAACCTTTCTTAGGAGCAGGGTCTTCTTCCTTCTACTTCTTGACTCCCTCTGGAATGAAGTTTCCAAGGTTGTCCTATTGAAGTGCATGTGCCATAAGATCGATCTGTTTCTTCATGCATGTGGATTCTTCATGATTCAGTTTATTGCAGTAAGTGCACTTCTTTCCCTTCTTCTTCTTCTTGGAATCTGAAGAGTCTTTGGAACCTGAAGAATCATTAAAGGGTTTGGAATATCTGTCCTTCTTGTTATGTTTGGATGACCCTTTTCCATCATGCATGGTGAGTGCATGTACTTTGGGATATTTCACGAGGCCCATCTATATAAGTTTTGTCTACTCTTGTGTAATAGACTCAATGAACTAAGCCAACGTAGGTATTTTCCAATTTGTTCCAAAATGACATCTGCGAGAATGAAAATTGGAGACATATACAACGCATTATAGTCCTAGCTTTTCCAAAATTGTTAGAATAAGTTGTTTCTCTTCTGTAGACTTGTCAATGCCACATTCAACCGATCTTAATAGAAAAGATTTAAATTTAGTAAAAGAATCTTGTATTATCAAAACTTTTAGGGTCTAAGGTATTCAACTCTACCTCAAGCATAAGACCTCGCATCTCATCCTGCTTTCCAAAGATTCCTTCCAAGGTGGTCCAGATCTCGTTTGGAGTCTTGCATGTGACAACATGAAACCATAGCTCACTGGAGATTAACTCCATAGGTAGTCATGTGGCCTCATCCTTACTATTCACCCATTTCATCTTCTCAATCGTTGATGTAGGTTCTTTTAATGTCGCCATCGTCAAATTATACAGTCCTTTCCTTCTGAGTTGGAAATTTTCCTTGGGATTCCACAAAATAATTGTATAGTGTGAGGAATACCACCAAGTTTGACTGTATAATAGTTGTCCTATCCATATATCCCACTGTTTCTAAGAACCCCTAAAAATTTACTCTCAATCTGCAAGTGAAAAATTAAGAAACCACGGCAGAAAGGGCACTTTAAGTGAAAATTCGTATCAGTTTCAAGAGATTATCTTCTGAATTACTTTATGAGAAAACAGTGAGGGATCTCGCCAAATGGTTGAAAACCCACTGGTAGAATGGGTCGATTTACTTCTCACGCGAGCCGTTTCCTCAAAAAATTAATATTTTTGGAGCAATCATTGTAGAAAGGTATGACCACAGATTCATATCAGTTTCAGGAGGCTATCTTGCATCTTACTTTCTGAGCAAACGGTGAGGAATATCACCAAACGGTTGAAAAAAAACTTGCAAAATCGATCGAATTACTTCCCACGTGGGTCGTTTCCTCAAAACATTAACACTTTTGGAGAAATAATTGTTGAAAGGTACGACCATAGATTCATATTAGTTTCAGGAGGCTATCTTGTGGCTTGCTTTCTGAGAAAACGATGAGGCATCTCACCAAACCGTTGAATACCCACTTGCAAACTGGATCGATTTAATTCTTATGGGGTCGTTTCCTCAAAAGGTTAATTGTTTTGGAGAAATCACTATTGAAAGTTACGACCACAAATTTAGCTCATCGAAACTATGAATTTCCTTATTCTTTGTCTTTTCTGTCTTGCTCCAAGAAGCATAGCTCTGATACCATGTTAGTGTTTCATGGAAACCTGCACATGAGATCTAGCTAAAGCATGCACAAACAAATCTCATCAAGAAAAGGAGGAGAGATACACAATGAAGAATGAAAATCAATGTCTATTATGATCTTATCAATGAGTGAGCGATCTTGACTCATATAGGAAATGACATCCTATAATTAGGAATGCATGCATAATAGTGATGGTCTAAGATTAGAAAGTGTAAAATAGAACTAGTCAGTTAACTCCCACTGAACTAGTGTGTCGAAAATAGAAATTTCTCCAACACCCTTCACCCACGAACCGAAAATTGAATTTGTGAATACTTTCCCTTATATCATAGTTGGAACCACATGTAAAAAGGTTGTTCATCCCCTTTTACAACCCCCTTTTTGATTTAACAATCTTCTGAGGTCACTTCCTAGGTCACCCTGGGGGGTATCAAGCCATTCTTGGCTTGTTTCCCTCTCTTAAAATCTTAGAAACAACTTGTTGTTTGCAATTTACAACCATTTAAAAGGACTTGTATGTAGCTTTTAAGCTCACATTTCACCTTTGTTTTGCACTCTTTCACTTGAGGCATCCATTGGTTAATTGTCCAGGACACCTATTTTCCCCAGGAGCCCATTCTGGCCCATTTTCCAATGCTTTAAGGGAGTGAACAACTCGTTGTTCTCTTAATTTAGTTCACTATCCTAAAAATCAACGAGCTTATTTTCATTCTATTGTCCTTAATTTTCACCTCTCGGGCCATTTTGGCCATCTAGGAAGCTGAGGGAGGACAACACCCAGGGTGGGTGGTCCTGAAAAAGAATTCTTGTAAGTCTTTCACCTCTCCTTTTCCCCCTTCATTATCGCCTCAGGTGAAGGACCATATGAGGTGCAAGTAGTCTCTGCCTTATGTTGAGCTATCAAAAAGGATGTAACTGGCTTCACAACAGGATAGGTCGGATCTGTACCAATGGACAGATTTTTCTTATAACTTGTGTGAATAAAGTGGTGAGGCCATTCTTCTGGTGGTGTCTTTTTCCATAGTGTTCTGCACTTCTCCACGTGTTTGACTAGTGTCCCTTGTCCATCATATATCTGCAGTTCATTGCTTCCTTGTTCTACGCCAAATCTAATGCATAGTAATCGCTTACATTGGTACCAGTCATTGACTATCTCTTTGTGTGCACCCCACCATATTGCAGGTGTTTACTTGAGTGTTATGTCTAGAGATAAGAGCCTATGATTCTCTAACACCTCATCTTCGTATATTGTTAGGAATTCTTCTAATTCATTCACCCCATGAAAACTTAGAGGTTCTCTTATCCTTGTACCTACCCATCTTATTATGCGTTCTATTCTTGTGCACCTTCTTATGGATACTTCATGTAATCTCTGTTGCCAGTTCTCCAACCATGTATATCAGTATGAAGTGCATGATCTGATGCTTCTCTAGTTGATTTCTTCATTTGCAGTTGGATTTACATAATCTTCTTCCCACGCTGTGGTTTTGTATAACTGGTTGATTTACTCCAGGTCTAAGAAAGTGGGTTCTACAAACCTTTCTCCTTCTGATGGGTCTAGTGGCACAACAACTCTGTATTCTCTTGACTCAAGTGTCATATTACTTGTCTTCAAATTGATTTCCTCCTCCTTGTATGCAAGTGATTAACTGTTTTGTTCTCTAGCTTTCCCTCTATGTTTGTGTTATATATTTCTAACATATTTTGTAATAATTTAACAAATGATGGATCATTTAGTAGTTTAACACAGGATTGCAGAAAATCCTTTATGGTACTAACTTTTCCTAAGGGTTGCGCTTCATTAGTGTGATCTAGTGATGAAGGAATATTGTACATTGGTACATAATGAGTATGCTATGTAGTTGATGTAGATGCAATATCTGGCTTCAAGAATTCTTGTCTGTCTTTCTTGAATATTTCCTTTTCGTTCTATGCATCAAACTTCTTCTGTGTTTGAGAATTCTTCTTCACCCATTGGTGTTGTGTTGGATCTTGTCTTAGTGCATCATCTCCTATTTTATCTCCTCTACGCGTAACTGTGTTGATGTTTCTTCCATCATCCCTTTCTAATGTAGAAATCCATTGAACATTCTGATTGTTCTGATTCCTGTTTTCCTAGATCTTCCCCAATAGTGTCAGATAGTCTTCTGTGTCATGATATAATGTGTGAAAATACATAGATGTCACAGGTGGAAGTGGACATTCTCTTGCATAGTGTCTTGGTTGTTGATATTTATGGCATACCACCTATCCTCTACATCTTCCAAAGCCTCCTCTACCTCGTCCTCCACCTCTATAGCCAGCTTGATCTCCTCACGGGGCATTGTACTAAGGCACCTTATTATATTGTGAAATATTATACTATGGTTGCACAGTATTGTACTATGGCACAATGTTCTATGGGGCTGGTACTTGGTTAAACTGTGGTTCATTTTTCCCTCTCATGATTTCTTCTTGCAAACTATAGGTGTCTGATGTTTTTTCCCTCATTAGCTCCATTGTCTTGCAATCTTTGTTGTCATGGCCCACTCACTTGTAAAAGCTGCAATATGAACTCTTAGGCACTGTATGGTATTTTTGCATCATTGGACAATGATATGGGTTATTCCATTGTGTCCTACATATCTTACACCATAGTCCTCATGTCGACAAAGGGTTTGGCAATCCTCTTTCCATGTACTACCTGAATGTTGGGAACTCATTCTTATGATGCCCTTTTGTCCTACATGTGGTACACTAAACAAATTCTCTTTTTCCTTACTCTCGTTCAGGTTCAGTTGAAATGTTAAATTATTCAGATCCTCCTTCAGATCCTCTATTGATGGATTTGTCTTCTGATATTGGTTCTCTTCTAGTTGTAAGGTTGCCTGTAGAGCCTATGCCTGAGTTTTAAACTTATGTTTTCTCAAAGGGTATTTTATGTGTGGTAATAGGGAATTCACAAATATATGTCTATGTTGCATATCTATCATGACATACTTCAAATTTCCCTTCAATCATTTGAATTTCTAGTCTATCTCCCATACATATTCTCCTATTTTCTGTCTGATCTCTATCATATCATTCATGTATTGATCCTCTGAGTTAGGATTTTGGAATTCATATATGAACAACTCCTTGATATCCACAATCATTCGGGTTGTTCCTAGTGGATTTTTTGTAGCTAAGATCATGTACCAATCCAATGCACGGTCTCTTAGTGTGATAGCTAATTGCAGAAGTTTTGTATCCTCATCTATGATATGCTTTGCTTCCCATATATTTTTACATATGAACAAGTGCTTCTTAGGGTCCTTCGATGCCTCTCCCTTGAATTATGGTAACCCGATGGTCGGATCATGTCCTGCCATCCTGAATGATGAATTACTACCTCTGCACGGTGTAGATCCTTGACTAATGCTTCCTAAACTGGCTCCCTCAATTGTTGCTCCCTGTGTATATGTACTTCCTGATGTGTTTCTTTTTTATGATCCCAATACTCAAAATATCATAAAATAACATAAGTAAACACCATGTAAAGAATGTCAATGTGGATCATAACTCTAATATAGATAAGTTACAAAATAAATCCTTAAATAATAGGGGAACCCCCTCCAAATAACCCAATATCATTCATACTTCATAATTCATATGTCAATAATGAATACATGATCTCTTATATATAGTTATTCACACTTGCACATGAGGCCCCTTTATCACTAGGTCGACCCTATTGTTGGAAAATATTTAACATACATCGAATGCTTGTCATTGATGGCAAGTACAACAATGAAGATGGCATGAGTACAAAAAGTATGTAATAGATTGGCATTATGAGAAGATGCTGCAGAAAATATTCGATTAAGCTCAGAAGAGATAGTGCAGAGGATTGTTGACAAGAATCATCAATGGCAAGATCAGAGTAAGCGAAACAAAGTAAGCTCGGGAGGAGAAGCATTTCTGATTGTTGGATCCCATTCAAAATTCCTGAAAGAAGGAGGATCGTCAGATCTTTTATTAGACAAGAAGAACGTGCAGAAGAGAAGGACAGATCTCAGGCATCAGATCTGAGCATCAGATTCAATCATCATTGAATCATGAAGGACCTACACGTTCATTAAAGTGCAAGGAGAAATAGGCTCAAAAAATCTCGAAAGAAGGAGGACCATCCATCTTCAGGCAGGACACATGGTGAAAGATCATCATGTCGTTGACTAGAAAGTCAAAGTAATGGGGTTCCCTAACCATCGAAATCACGATATGCGAAATCGCGATTTAATCCCAGCCGTCAGATCAAGGTGTGTTATGGACCATTGATTTGAGCTCCAACTCAGAGCTTCGCCTATCGCGACATGAAGAGGTAAGAAACATAACCATCAAAATTGCAATTTAATCCTAGCCATTAGATCAAAGTGTGTTCTAGACCGTTGATCTGAGCTCCAACTCGGAGCTTCGCCTATCACGACTTGGAGAGGTAAGAAACAAAACCATCAAAATTGCGATATGCGAAATCGTGATTTAATCCTAGCCGTCAGATCAAGGTGTGGTCTGGACAGTTGATCTAAGCTTCTTTTCAGAGTTTCGCCTATCGCAACTTGGAGTGACAAGAACCTCTATCGAAGGAATCACGAGATGTGAATTCACGATGAGATCTGGACCATAGATTCATCGAGATCGTGGACCGTTGATCTCAGCTCCATCTTGGGGTTTCGGGGATCGCGACTTGGAGAGTCGAGATGCCTCATCTCCAGACTCACGAAACGAGAATTCAAAAAAATCACTTTTTGCATAAGCGCTTGGTCATGGCCATGGTCATATAGAGGAAGGAGCTAGTGTAGAAAAGCTTTGTATTGGAGCTTTGGCGATCATGACATGAAGTGTCGAGACACTTGGCCATAGGAATGTCGAAATTTTGAAACCCGATTTAAAGGAAATATTAATAAAGTTCATCCAATGGTGCAGATAAACTTGAATATGATCAGAGGGCTACTGTTCTCTCTCACAGTTAATTCATCATTTACAAATCAGTTAGCAAAACTGATTCATGATTCCTGATCGGTTGACGTTTCAGTTGCTTAGACGGTTTTCTTTTGCCGAAGAAGATGCAAAGTGTAACTGTTGTGGGTGTGGTGCATAAAAGAAAAAGAGACAAACTATGCATGGTTGGTTGTTTTGGATGAAAAATGAATTAAACAGTAAGAAAGGGAAAATCACAGGATGCGTAGGGTGAGACTAAGAATATGCACAGTGTAAGATAAAACTCAGAGAAGAGTAACAGATGAGGAAAAGACTTGAAGCAGAGTAGAATGATAGAACAAGTTGAAGCAAAGCAGAATGACAGAACAAGTTGAAGCAGAGCAAATTTGTAGAACAGACAAAGGAAGAGAAGAATTGCAAAATAGTAAGAAGAAGACCTGATTTACAAAATAGAGAAGAAGTGGTAAGAATCGATTTATCTATGTAGTTGGTTGTTTAATTATTCATTTATATTTCAGGGTGGTTGGGAGGTGCTAGGGAGGACTGTTGTTCTCAGGGGTTCAAGTGGGAGCTTGAACACAGGGAGTTGTAGCTTCTATCTGGTTGCAGCCAGAGAAACTAGGGTGGCGGGGTGGTCCAGGGGAGAACAAGTGTTCTCTGTTATATAGGTTGGAGCCTGTGTAACTGGAAGTTGGTGCTTCCATCCAGTTGGTGCTAGAACATTAAGGGAGTTGGTGCTTCCTTCTAGTGGGTGCTAGAGAAACTAGAGAGTTGGT
>SNQJ01S0014898.1:62558-140018 GCA_010110895.2 Picea sitchensis | reverse complement strand
ACACAGGGAGAGGAGGAGTCGAGGAAAGGGGAGCAGATGGGGGTTGGGAGAGGTGGAGGAGTCAAGGTTTTGGGAAAAGTTGGGAGCGCGCATGAGGGAAGTCGAGGAGGAGGGAGGAAGAGGAAGGGGCACGTGTAGGTATAGGAGAAGGAGGAGGAGAAATGGAAATGGTCAAGCTGGAGGTGGTTGTGCATGTAGGTGGAGGTGGTGAGGGGGTGGTGGTGGTGGACGAGTGGCCAACCACCCCCAAAAATTAATTTTTTGAATTTTTTTACAAAGTGGGTTTTTATTATAGTTTAGGAACGAGAGGTCATGGGTTAAAACCCCCTCCCCTCCTTTGAATTTCTGGGCCATTTCTATGTCTTTTGAGAAAAAGTCGAGGCCCTACAAATGGCCATGCAAAGTCTTTCAATTTCATCTCAACTTAGAAATTTAAATATCTAAAGGGGCCATGGAGGCTTGGGCCTGGTTTCCAAGAGGTGTTCAAATCCCCTCCCCTTTGAATCTTTTGCACACACAAAACTGATTGAATTCACCAACCAACAAACATGAACCATAAAACATGACATATGAACCAACAAACAACTTGAAATCTGAACCAGCATTGAGAAAATCATCCTGAAGGCAGAAACAACACTCTTCTACGCACAAATTTCACCACAACCAACAAGATTTTTTCCATTGAAATGGGACTCACGGGGGTTTACCTGACTCAATGTCTGAAGCTTGTTGCATGGTGTTGGTTGGATGCCCAATGTAGATCTACACCTTCTTCCAGGAGACCTCCTTCTGGTGCCATTGAAGCCTGTTACAAAGCTCCCTCTCCCCTTGGCCAAAATGCCAAAATGACTTGAGAGAGGAGAGAGGGGGGGGTTTGTATTTTCCAATTAAAAAAAAAAAAAAAAAAAATCTCAATTTTGCATGAGGGAGGTTGCGTATCCCCTCCTCAATTTTCCAAAATTTCTGAAATATTTTATAATATTTTCCAATTATTTTTTAATATTCCTTGAAAATCGTGAAAGTCAAAGTTTGACTTTGACTTTGACCTTGTTGATGTTGACTTAGCCCCAAAAAGGTTACCAAGTGAGACAAAGTCGGAATTAGACATAGGGCACATCATAGGAAAGGTCTCGATGAGCCCTTCGAGAATATTTCATCACCAATCTGAAATAATGTCACCTCAGCTCTCAATTTCGGCCTAAAACAATGGTCACTTAAAACCCCTAACTTGGTGGTGGGCCACATGACACCCAATATTGAGAAAGGTGTCGAATATCCATACAATATCCAATCAAGGAAAATGAGGTACCATCAGAAAGGCATCGATGATTAATTCGATGATGTGGCCATAGATTTCTGTGTTGGGGCCATTAATGGTTATTTTAGCTATCATGAAACCCTACCATGCGAGTTGGTTGCCCCCCTTTGCCCGAAATAATTGACCAACTTGTGACAACTCTAACTGGGCTATTCGAGCTCACAAAGAGAAAAATGAGGATCCTTTGAAAAGGTACGTGAGTCTATTACTATGTGGCAGTGATGAATCTATGATTTAAAACTCTTTGCCAATACGTTTTAAACCCAGAAGCATTGCAACCAATCTGGTGTCTGAAATTGGTCATGAACTTGCGAAAACGCATTCTTACCAACCAGGGGTCGAAACCAAGCATGAGATATACTGTTAGAAAGGTCTTACACTTCCCTACACCATTTCTAAGTTTTATTTTTCTTTTGAGACAATAATATTAATAGAACAAGACCAGGAAGTCACAACTATTGGTTTTTTCCATTCGAGTTGTTAGCACTCTGTAAATTTTGTCCAGCTGAATAGACAAATGACAGAGGTAACTATTTCAACCAGATGTAGAGCTGAGGCACTAGCCTACTCAATGAAGAGAGGGATCTCTCATGTCACTTGATATAGATATGGAAATTGATGGCTAGATTTGGTTTGTGTTCGGGGTTTTTAGTAAAATGACTGGAAAAAAGAAGATAACATTTGGGCTATGGGGTCTGAAATAAATAGAACACATTATCAAACCTGAGAACTATTCAGAGGAAAAGGATAAATCAAGCAGTGAGACTGAGTTTATATTTGAAAATTTTGCATGACGTCAGGGGGAAAAGAAACACATAACTACATCAGAGAATTACAGATATGAATTCTGAATAAGTTAAGAAGAAAGAAACACAGTCTAAGTTGTTAAGCCAAGAGCATCAAATAATGAATTTTGGGCCTCTAAATCTCCAATTTAGACTGAAAGAAGTGTAAATGAAATATATGCTTATAGGAAATACATACTATGAGGGAAAACAAGGCTCATATCACTTCCAGTAAGAATCTTTTCATAAACAATCCAAAATCTTCCTCTGCATTTATATATTCATTCTAGCCCCAAAATTTACAAAACTTTTCCTGCACAGAGGGCAGGCTCCTCTTTTATCCATATTTTCTATATCCTCAAGATAATATATATATAGGAATTTCTTCTGGAATTTAAAACGTTCAGACTTCTTGTAACTCTAAAATTAGAAATGAGTTACAAGGAGGAATGATTTATAATAACCGTTATCCTATTTTAGAAGGACCGTTAGGAACATGTTCATCATATCTAGGCCCTTTTATTGGACCACCATCTATCCAAAACATGCTGAGATGTACTTATTTCAGTTTAAGAATTTATTTCAGCTCAACAATCTCCTTCTTTAGAGTGACCAACCAAGACGGTTGATTTTCCCCAATGCTTCTAGCCATTTCAACCATGTTTTTTGTCTTCTACTGTTTGCTCTGTTTCTTTTTCATAGCTGTCATGTTGATGATTAGGTCCTTCATTATGGGATTTATCCTAACTTCTAATCCTGGGTCTATAGCAGGTTCTGTATGGAATTTAGTTGCCAATATATGTGCAATTTCTATTTCCTCCTTACCAGTAGATAAACATGCCATGTTACTTGAATGACCCATCTGATTGGATATGTCTTGATTGGCCTTGCCCATGTATCCCAGTATCATAGACACCAAGATGTTTATTTCATAAATTAGAGAGTTAATCTTACAGATGAGATGATACCCTCATACTTGAGAATCGGTAGTTATAGAGTTCCAACCATGAGTCACTGATAGAGTCACTTATAGGTACATTGGTTTACCACACTTGGCTAATATATTTCAAATGATTATCTTTCGAGTTCGTTATGTGGAAGAATTCACCTGACATCATATGGTTGTGAAGTACTGAACAAGTGAAGCGAGGTGACTCTGACCAGCCATCGCCCACCCCATGAGTGGTTGATTTGATGTATTGAAACATGTGACATTGGGGATTTTGTAAAAGTGGTTTTAGGCAACCCACCTTTTTCCCCGATGTATCTCTGGAGGCGTTGCACGTCCATTTTAAAAACCACAATGGTTTTCCCTGGTCCGCCTTTACATGGTTAAGTCTCATGCAAGTTCACTGCCCTATATGGGCCCCAGCCGTTGATCTGGGCCATTTTACAATCGACGCTCTATTGAGTTATACCTTTTTTGAATTTTCTATATTCATCCATACACTGCCAGATATGTCATGGTCCTCTAAATTATCAATTTTCCAAACTATCAAGCTTTCGCAACGATGTAGCTCTTGCTAAATTTCTGAGACATGGATCTTGTCTGAAAATTGTTATGGTAATAACATAGGCTCCAAATAGGAATGTTATCCTCCCTATGAGGTAGCAAAGAACTTGTAGACCTGGTGCCTGACCCATTGGGATGATCCTAAAACATGTGCATGTACCATGCTCCTACCATATCATTAGTGTCTGTTGAAGTCCAAACTCTGCATGCTGCTCTCAACTAGATACTAAACACTGGATATACTGTTGAAATTGACTGTACATAATACTGGAAATATAAACTGAAACATTCTTATCCAACAAGCTTATGTGTGCACTCCTATCTACTCTAACTACTGAAATGAACTATCAATCAAGTAAAATCAAAATGCCAATGAAACCATGTGAGCATTTTATCCACTCTCACACAAGCTTGCTCCAAATCTTGTTGACTGATAATTCGTTCAAAACTTCATCCATAATTCTCAAAAAATTGAAAACATTTGGATTGTTTATTTCTTATAATAGGATTGCAAATGGATCTTCTAAAATATGTGTAAAACAATCATGTTTCACTCCTTCCACTTCATTTTTTCTTTCAAGTGGTTCAACTTGTTGACTTCTAAAAAAATGACAGAGTTGTTGATAAGCATGGTAGTAGGTATTTCCTGAGTCATAAAGCAACCATGGTTGGAGAACATCATCTGGTGTAAAAAGATTCATATCTGGTATAGACATTGATTCGTTGTAATCCACCATTATTGGTAGATTTTGATTGTAAACCTTTCCCATATAATGTGTCTCGACATCATGAATCATATGGAAGAATGATTCATTTCCAGGAATCAAGATAGAAGAGCAAGATTCCTCCCCAAGGGTTTCCTTCCTGTTCAGAGCTTTCATAGGTGAAATTTCAAAATCTTCATCCATATCTAGGCTATTCAAAAATAGGATCACTACGTCATTTTCAGGGGAAGAAATGAAACCTTGAAATACCTTGTCTTCCTGGTAATATTGTTGAACATCTGCATTAGTTCTAGGAAAAAGGAAAAGACCTTTGATAAAAAATTCTTGATCGACTTCTTCTTTAATATGATGATTAAGCATAGATTGGAATTCTGAACTGAAATACCCT
Organism: Picea sitchensis; assembly: GCA_010110895.2. NCBI lineage: Eukaryota > Viridiplantae > Streptophyta > Pinopsida > Pinales > Pinaceae > Picea > Picea sitchensis. The sequence continues at coordinate 135,289 of SNQJ01S0014898.1, read as the reverse complement.
TCAAAGTAATGATCATGCAATGCACGTGAGTGTAGTTGGTGTTCTTTAATGATGACAACCTTTTCATGTAAAACAATGCTACTGTGAATATAGTCAGGACTCCCTATTTTTTTTTGAAATTTCATGATTTTCTCTTAACCATTCAAAGGAAGAAAAACATAAAGGGAGAGAGTTTTTATGTGTAAGCCTGCTTCTTTCTTCACTTTCAATGCCATGTTTGGACGTTCTATGATTTGAAATGCTACAGAAATTTTGTTTTAATAATTCAAATGAGGGAAAACACAATGGAAAGGTTCTGTTACCTGATTAGAAACCTTCTTCATTTTTTATAGTATCATCATAGGTACATTTTTCTATGTCTTTGGGTTTCTAGACATGCTCACTTTCATCCTTGTCTTCGATCAATGACTATATTTCTGAATTTACAAGGTCTTCCTCAAAACAAAGAATAGGGTCATCAAGCGTCTGAGGAGGGTGTTCCAATATCTTGTCAATCTCTTTCGTTGGCTTGGTGTGACTTTTCATCAGCGCAAATTTGTTTGCCTCAACAATAATCTGAGAATTCTCTTTCAACAATTTGAATGTAGTAAAGCACAAGGGTAGAGAATTCTCTTCAACTGATCTAATATTTTTCTCCTCACTATCATCCTCGTATTTGTCATATACAGGTGAATCAACATCATATGCAAAGTCATCTAACAAGAATAGACTTGGAACATTAATATGTTCTTCAAAAAATTGGTTTGAAAACTCATCCTCTTGACTATCTAGAAAATAATATATAAAATAATCAGCCCCCTGCTTATCATGGGATGGCTCAGAAAATAAAACAACACCTCTTCTTTTAACAAGTGGAGTATAATTTTTAGCACAATCATAAGCATTTGAAAACTCAAGAGGGCCCATGATATTTTCAATTCTATGCTCAAGATTCCAATCAACTGTTTTCTGTTCATATTCACTTTCATGTTCTTGAGCATCCAAACCCTCCTTTTGGATTTGTTTACATGTCTGGATGTTGTTTTGAATATCTTGGGCATCATTAAACATTTGTTGTAAGGACTTAGGTCTTCTTTCCATCAGGAGAAAAGACAAATCTGGATGAAGAGTTGTTGTGTAATGGAGCATGGCAGCAGCTTCGATGGGTTGAATCTCTTCAGGAAATTTGTAGTAAATACTAGAAAACCTTCTACTGAATATAGATATAGTTTTTTTGCTCTGCCATTTCAAGGCATAGAACTCAACAAGTTGTAGCTCCAAATATTTCTTCTTTCCCCAAAACTTAAAAAAAACGTTCTTCAATTCCTCCCATGAGCTAATTGCATCTGACTGCAAATGTCTAAACCAGTACTTGGTTACCCCTTTCAAGGATTGAGAGAAGGCCCTCATACAAACATTGTCATGGTTAATCTCAAATAAATCTATAAAATGCTCAAACCCTTGGATGTGCTTTTCAGCTGAAATGACATCAGGCTCCCCATAAAAAACAGGCAGTTATTTATAGTGCTTAGGAGGAAGATCATGAAGGACTTGAGGTAAATTTAAGGGTCTCTATCTATGCTGAGTCTTGGAAGATGTTGGATCAAGTACAAGAGGTGAAATATCATCTTTGGTTTCATGAGGCTCATCAACTTGGTTATGGTCATCACATGGCCCAGATGGAATTTTTTTATCAAAATCATTGATACAGTGAGGATATGCATGTACAACTTTAAGAGGAGGATATACAATTTTAAGATTCACATGATCATCATTGGAATGCAGTAGGTAAAGAAAAATTTGTTTGGCATATTCAAGGAACAAGCATAGGCAACTTATAACAAATAGTAAAATGCTTTGGAGGAGAACGCATTTTAAGTACCTATTTTCTTCCATGTTGCCTTTTAATACCTATGTCAAGGCATATCATCTTCCAGTGGAGTCTTTGAACTGCATTTTAAATTTGAGTGGAGTCGACAATAACGTTTTGGGATCTGGATTCTGCATTGAGAGTGGAGTCACCAGTGAAAATTCAAATTTCTGGATTCTTCTACCAGTGGAATCACCTTCGAACTGATTTTGATGTGTGGAGTCGCCAAAGTAGGAAGATAGCCAATATGTTCCTAAGTGTCTGCTACTCTCAGACCTTAGAACTCAACCATGTTGTTTTTTCCCAGGGAAAAATTTTCAATTCGTCCCTAGCAATGACACCAAAATGTTAGCACTCTGTAAATTTTGTCCGACTAAATAGACAAACGACAGAGGTAACTGTTTCAAATAGCTTTAGAGCTGAGGCACTAGCCTACTCAACTCAGAGAGGGCTCTCTCATGTCACTTGATATAGATATGGAAATCGATGGCTAGATTTGGTTTGTGTTGGGGGTTTTTAATAAAAATGACTAGAAAAAAGAAGATAACATTTGGGCTATGGGGTCTAAAATAAATAGAACACATTATCAAACCTGAGAACTATTCAGAGGAAAAGGTTAAATCAGGAAGTGAGCTTGATTTTATATTTGAAAATTTTCTATAACATCAAAGGAAAAAGAAACACATAACTACATCAGAGCATTATAGAGATGAATTATGAATAAGTTAAGAAGAAAGAAACACAGTCTAAGTCTATAAAATGCTCAAACCCTTGGATGTGTTTTTTAGCTGAGATGAAATCAGGCTCCCCATCAAACATAGGCAGGTATTTATAGTGCTTAGGAGGAAAACCATGAAGGAATTGAGGTAACTTTAAGGGTCTGTATCTGTGCTGAGTCTTGGAGGATGTTGGATCAAGTACAAGAGATGGAATATCAGCTTTGGTTTCATGAGGCTCATCAACTTGGTTATGGTCATCACATGGCCCAGATGGAATTTTTTTATCAAAATCAGTGATACAGTGAGGATATGCATGTACAAATTTAAGAGGAGGATATACAATTTCACGATTCACATGATCATCATTGGAATGTAGTAGGTAAAGAAAACTTTGTTTGGCATATTCAAGGAAGGAGCATAGGTAACTTATAACAAATAGTAAAATGTTTTGGAGGAGATTGCATTTTAAGTACATGTTGTCTTCCATGTTGCCTTTTCATACCTATGTCAAGGCATATCGTCTTCCAGTGGAGTCTTTGAACTTCATTTTAAATTTGAGTGGAGTCGCCAATAACGTTTTGGGATCTGGATTTTGCATTGAGAGTGGAGTCGCCAATGAAAATTCAAATTTTTGGATTCTTCTATCAGTGGAATCACCTTCGAACTGATTTTGATGTGTGGAATATCCAGAGTAGGAATATAGCCAATATGTTTTGAAGTGTTTTCTACTCTCAGACCTTAGAAATCAACCATGCCATTCTTTCCGATGGAAAAATTTTCAATTCGTCCTTGGCAACGATGCCAAAATGTTATCACTCTGTAAATTTTGTCTAGCTGAATAGACAAACGATAGAGGTAACTGTTTCAACTAGCTTTAGAGCTGAGGCACTAGCCTAATCAACTCAGAGAGGGATCTCTCATGTCACTTGATATAGATATGGCAATCGATGGCTAGATTTGGTTTGTGTTGGGGGTTTTTAATAAAATGACTAGAAAAAAGAAGATAACATTTGGGCTATGGGGTCTGAAATAAATAGAACACATTATCAAACCTGAGAACTATTCAGAGGAAAAGGTTAAATTAGGCAGTGAGCTTGATTTTATATTTGAAAATTTTCTATGACGTCAAAGGAAAAAGAAACACATAACTACATCAGAGCATTACAGAGATGAATTCTTAATAAGTTAATAAGAAATAAACACAGTCTAAGTTGTTAAGCCAAGAGCATCAAATAATTAATTCTAGGCCTCTAAATATCCAATTTAGACAGAAAGAAGCATAAATGAAATATATGCTTACAGGAAATACATACTATGAGGGGAAAACAAAACTCATATCACTGCTAGTTAGAATCTTTTCATAAACAATCCAAAATCTTCCTCTGCATTTATATATTCATTCTAGCCCCAAAATTTACAAAAGTTTTCCTGCACAGAGGGCTGGCTCCTCTTTTATCCATCTTTTCTATATCCTCGAGATAATATATATAGAGGAATTTCTTCTGGAATTCAAAACGTTTAGACTTCTCGTAACTCTAAAATTAGAGATGAGTTACAAGGAGGAATGATTTATAATAACCGTTATCCTATTTTAGAGGGACGATTAGGAACATGCTCATCATATCTAGGCCCTTTTCTTGGACTGACATATTTCCAAAACATGTCGAGATGTACTTATTTAAGTCTGAGAATTTATGTCAGCTCAGCGATCTCCTTCTTTAGAATGACCAACCAAGCCGATTGATTTTCCCCAATGCTTTCAGTCGTTTCGGCCATGTTTTTTGTCTTCTGCCATTTGCTCTATTTCTTTTTCACAACTGGCTTGTTGATGATTAGGTCCTTCATGATGGGATTTATCCTAACTTCTAATCCTGGGTCTATAGCAGGTTCCGTATGGAATTTATTTGCCAATATACATGAAATTTCTCTTTCCTCCTTACCAGTAGATAAACCTTCCATGTTACTTGAATGACCTGTCTGATTGGATATGGTTTGATTGGCCTTGTCCATGTATCCTAGTATCATAGACACCAAGATGTTCCTTTCAAAAATGAGAGAGTTAATCTTATGGATGAGATGATACCCACATACTTGAGAATCAGTAGTTGTAGAGTTCCAATCATGAGTCACTGACAGAGTCATTTATAGGTACATTGGTTTACCACACTTGGCTAATCTATTTCAAATGATTAGATTTCGAGTTCGTTATGTGGTGGCGTTCACCTGACATCGTATGGTTGTGAAGTATAGAACGAGTGAAGGCAGGTGACTCTAACCAGCCATTGCCCACCCCACAAGTGGTTTATTTGACATATTGAAACATGCGACATCGGGGCTTTTACGAAAGTGGTTTTAGGCAACCCACATTTCACCCCCGATGTATCTCTGGAGGTGCTGTGTATCCATTTTAAGAACCACAATGGTTTTCCCTAGTCTACCTTTACATGGTTAAGTCTCGTGCAAGTTCAACTCTTGATATGGGCCCCAGCCGTTGATCTAGGTTGTTTTACAATCGACGATCTGTCAAGTTATACCTTTTTCACCTTTTCTATATTCGTCCATACGCAGCCAGATATGTCATGGTCCACTAAATTATCAATTTTCCAAGCTATCAAGATTCCACGATGATGTAGGTCTTGCTAAATTTCTGAGACTTCGATCTTGTCTAAAAATTGTTATGGTGATAACACGGGTGACGCTAACTTTGCATCCTTTGTACGTGGTCATACAGACTCAGATTCGATCTCTTGATATCCCATTGGAAATATTGTCTCGATCCCTACAATATGGAAACATTTTATTTCCTGAATTTTGATCAGACTTAATCTTATCCTTTGCGAAAGGACCTTATCGCCAAGGGACCCACCTAGTGACAAGCGAAGGGGGGAAACAATAAAATTCTTGTAAACTTTGTGCTTAGCTCATGAAGCCTGAACCAAAAAGTATTGAAACGAGGAAGAAATGATGTGGGAGAGTTCACAACCCCCTGAAGGTAGCCAACAGATACACTTTCAATGGAAGAGGCCATATTAACTATGATCCCTGGCATTGTCTTTGACTAAACCATAGCACTAAGGGACGTTTGTGGAGAAATGACTGTGTAAAACACCATGTTGAACCCAAAGAAGATTTTTGGGTCAACAACACATTGGAAGGAATTCCAACAAACTTGTATGTAGACCAGGAAATACATAAGGGCACTGCAAAATGGACAACATTACAAAAAACATTTATAGTCACTTTATCATTTGAACATGAGAAACCCAACATTGATTCAACACTCAAACAAATCATAGGGGTGATATTTATTAAGGAACCATAGGTTGAACTTATAATAGAGTATCAACAGAAGAATAAACAGATAGTGAAAGAACTATTTTCATGCTATCATGTGCAAGAAGAAGAACTAGATGAAGATGACCCATGTAACATTCAAATTACAAAAATTGAAGGAGAAGGAGAGGTGGAAGGTCCACCTCTGGCATCAGAAGTAGTTTTTTCACCAATCAAGGTGAAAACGGTAAAAATTGGTACAAATGATAATCCCAAAATGGCTAGTATCAGCGATTACTGAGATGAACAAATAGTAGAAAGAATAACAGAGTTCTTGCGCGTGTATAGTGACCTATTCCCAACAACCTTTACAGATATGAAAGACATAGAAGGAGAGATAGGAGAGATGAATATACCTATAAAAATGAGGCTAGATGAGTCAGACAATGACCATATATATTGAACCCAATATATAAGCAGAAAGTAAAAGAACAAATTGACAAAATGTTGGGCATTGGAATCATAGAACCAATAGAAGAATCAGAATGGATAAGCCCGATGGTAGTCTAGGAGAAAACGCAAGGAGGCATAAGGATATGAGTTGATATACATAATATGAATGATGCTTTCCTACATGACCCTTTTCCCACCCCTTTCATAAATGAGGTATTAGAGAATGTAGGAGGCCAGGAAGCATACTCATTCACAGATGGATTCTCAGGATACCATCAGATAAAGATAGCTCTATAAGACAGGTACAAGACCACTTTTTCCACAGAATGGGGATCCTACTAGTACAAAGTCATTCTGTTTGGGATGAATAACACACCAACAATATTCTCAAGAGTAGTCATAGCTTCCTTAAAAGAATTCATCCATCAGTTTTTAGAAGTTTATATGGATGATTAGACAGTATACATGTTGGAGTTACTTTACACACACCTAGGATTTATTTTTATGGGAGAATATTCCACCTGGAGAATATTCTCTTTCAGTTGACACTTCAGTTTGACTAGTTGAGTTGAGTTTAGATGTTGCATTGGTTTTGTCACCATGCAACATTGGGATCATCACCATGATAATTAGACCTTGAATTAGTATCATCACTATACTAGCGAATTACCCTTGATTCCCTAAGTTAACTCCTCACTACTCTCTGTTCAGTTAGTTAACTGAAGACTAGTTGACTAGTTAACTCAACTAGGTGGTAGTTCACTCCCGTAACTACCTGAGAGACTAGACTAGGTGGAAGTTCACTAATGTAACTATTGGTGTGTGTCTAGGTCACTCTAAACCACCACTATGGTGCATTGGTTCTCCTCCAGTGTGCACTCATTGAGTTATACAAGTATATCATGTGTAAAGTATTCATTATTCACAATGCTTAATGAGAATTCTTCCATTCTTTCTCTCCTTCTTCTTATTTCTCCAATTATATCTGAAAATGTGTGTATTATTATTGATCCATATGGATATTGGTGGCCACCCACCTTTTCCAATTGGCTCAAAACAATTTTCTGACAATTTTGGCAATTTACTATTTTTAACAGTTTTAACTTCCGGGGCCATTTTGAGGGCCTAAATGAAGGTTTTTTGGGATCGAGCTTCTCACTTATATCCAAAAGAATGATTGGGACCCAAAAATTAATCTCCTCGATGATACCTTTCCAACAGGATATCACAAACCTAAAATGGAGATTGTATACTTAAGTTACGACCCCGGGAAGTTGATGTACTTACCCAAACGAGGCCCACATGAATTTTGGTGCTTCATCTCCTAGGGTTAGGTTTTTGGATGTCTAGGGTTTTGGAATTATTTTTTATTGTTTAAGGCCTTTAGAGCCTCATTGTAATATTATTCTTGTGAATGCACGTAGCTATCACATCTCTCCTCAGAGATAAGCCGCCACCATTCCAGCAAGCTTGTTTCTGCTACATTTTACAGTTTCAACTTATTTCGTTATTGAATAGAAAACCAGTTTTACTGTATCTTTGTTATTTTATGTTAAGAACTTGTTAATAATATGTATTCATTTCAATCTTCTCATAAAATCTGGATCAGTGGTATCAGAGCGGTCTTCTCCTAGTCATCTTAATGTATGCCCCCAACAAGGTCGGAGTACAAAGAGTTGGGTCTCGAGCTTGTTTCTCTTGAGGATAGAAGCTCTCGCATGCCCAAGTGACATATCATAGAAGGAGAAAATAAATATGATGGGATAGGAGATCCTTTCAAACTATAGATTAAAAATTCCCTTACGCAACAGAGGAACAAGATGATGGATAGTTCCACGCAAAATCCTTTGGCGGCTACCAACATGCGACTCATCTTCTTCGAACAGAGACGCCACCCCTTTCAAGGTACAAATAAACTTCGATATTCCTATATTTGAAGGTCAAATAAATGCATATGTTGTAGACAAGTGGTTGAATCTACTAGAAGGGTAATTTTTTGTCTGTAACTTTTTGAATAGAGAAAAGATTACTTTTGCACTCCTCAAAGTCATTTCCCATGTCAAAGATTGGTGGGAAACTTTCTGTGAGAAAAAGGAAATAGGGGAAACCTCATTATTTTCAGTCATGGCCACCTGGGAATCCTTCAAGGATGTTATTAAGGATCAATACTACCCTATCGGAAGTTATGATGACCTGTATACCAAATGGACCACACTGTGGCAAGAAAGAGACCAAGCAGTGCTAGATTTCACAAATATCTTTCATACCTTGTGCACCAAGCTAGGTATTAAAGATTCAGAGAGACATATGGTGCTCAAGTATCATGGTGCTCTACATAGATACATCTATACTGAAATGGAATTTCTGGACATCTCATCCTTGGGTGTGTCCTATCGATATGTTGTCAAAATCGAGCAGAAGCCCAAACAAAAGAGGTGGCAATTTGGGCCTAGGAACCCTTCACAAAAAAATCCAGGAAAGGGCAACCCCAACCCACAGAAAAAAGGACAGAGCAAAGATGTATAGTATCAAGACAACCAGTCCAAGCTACAAGAAAATAAGGACACCAAAAAGACAAAGAAATATACTGGGAAGTGGTGTGACTTCCATAAGAGCCTTTGGCATAACACTATTGATTGTCGCTCAAAGCAGTTGTTGGTGGCTGAAGTGAAAGCCTCTGAATTAGATGAAAATTCTGAATCTAAGCTAGAACTAGAAAGGGGAAGATGGATCATTGACGCGGAACCCAGTGCCACTGTTGCTACCACCAAGCTCCAGCCCTGTGAACCAGATGAGCCAGAAGAAGGAGAGCACCTCTTCCATTCAAAGATGTGGGTAAAAGGCACCCCGATTCACTTCATCATTGATATGAGTAGCCAAAAGAACCTCATCTCAACAGTGGTCATCAAGCAGTTGGCCCTGCCAACAACACCGCACCCACAACCCTACACCATTTGATGGCTTTGCCAAGAAACTGATCTCCGCATCAGCCAACAGTGTCGACTGTCGTATGACATCAAGCCCTTCAAAGACGAGGTATTTTGTGATGTTACTCCTATCGAATTTTGTGATCTTCTTTTGGGCCAATATTATTTATGGAAACATCATGTCGTATATGAGTCTAGGCCTCGTAGTGTTATTATTACTTTGAACAGGAAATTCTATAGGATACATGAGGCAGTCCTACCTAGTAATATTTCCTTAATCTCTGCTAAGCAATGTAGGAAGGTCATCTCTTAGATGGGAAAGTTTGTCTTCTTCGTGATTTGCTCTTAGAATAAGAAAAAGATCACAGCCACATCCAGGGTCTCAGTGTCCAACCTCTCCACACAGTAGAAGCAAGTAGATAAGGTCATGGAAGAATACTCAGATATCTTCTCCTCACCTATAGGGGTACCTCTGCACTTCTAGGTCAAGCACCCCATCGATCTGACCCCCAACACACTGCTACCCAATGGGCCAGTCTATCGCCACTCTCTATTAGAGAATGAGGAGATCAAGCTACAGATCCAAGAACTGCTCCACAAGGGGCACATTTGTCCCAGCTCTTCACCTTTCAAGAGCCCAATCATGCTAGTATATAAAAAAGATGGAACTTGGTGACTCTGTATTGATTACCAGGCTCTAAGTAAAATCACAGTCAGAAAATGGTACCCGATTCCCCGAATCGACGACCTCCTTGATCAACTAACAGGGTCTAAATACTTTAGTAAGATTGAACTGAAGTCTGGCTACCACCAGGTCCCGATAGAATAGACAGATGTATGGAAGACTGCCTTCAAGTCAAAGGAAGGCCTTTTTGAATGGTTGGCCATGCCCTTTGGTTTGAAAAATGCTCTAGCCACTTTCATGAGGATGATGGATGATATCCTGAAACCATTCACTAATACTTTTCTAGTGGTGTATATAGATGACATTCTAATTTATAGCAAGACTTGGGCCGAACACTTGCAGCATATTCAACAGGTTTTGCACACCCTGCGGCAACACAAGCTATATGCCAACTTGGAAAAATTCTCCTTCAGCATGGACAGGGTCCATTACCTGGGATACATAATTGATCAACATGGAATACATATGGATCTAGCCAAGATCCAAGTCATCCGTGACTGGCCAGCCCCAACAATACTCACTGAGCTTCGGATTTTATTGGGCCTTGCTAATTTCTACCGCAGGTTTGTTTTGGGATTCTCCCATATTGCATGGGCCCTCAACCAAATAAATAGGGGTGATGGTAAGGAGAAATTGGCATGGGGTCGGTCCCAACAACCAGCATTCGATGATTTAAAGAAACTCTTGTGCTCAGCCCTAGTACTTTCACTACTAGACCTGCAACATCCCTTTGAGATCAAGACAGATGCTTCAAACAATGATGTGGGTGTTGTTATCACTCATCACAACCACCCCATGGCCTATCACAGTGATACATTGTTAGATATTGTCCATAAGTACCCTACTTACGAAAAAGAAATGTACTCCATTGTGCAAGCCAACCACCAGTGGAGACATTACATTTTTGGGAAGGAGACAGTCATCCACACTAATCATAAGCCACTGTAGTTCATGCAGATATAGGGAAAATTGTAGAATGACTTCCATCAAAAGTGGTCCACATACTTGCAGCAATTCCACCTAAAAATCAAGTATAAAACAAGAAGCACCAATCACGTCGTTGATTGCCTCAACAAACCGCCATTCATCACACTCACCATGGTGTGCTAGACTCTTGTGGCCATGAGACATCTGGATGGCCTCAACTCTATGAGACAGACCCTGACTTTGCCACCACCTTCCAAATGTTGGGTGCAAACACAGTTGTCAATAATTTTCATCTTTAGGATGGGTTGTTGTGTTATCTGGGCCATATCTATGTTCCATCAAGTGAAAGAGCGAAGTTGATCTGGGAAACCCACTACAGTCAGGTGGCAGGACACTTCGACATCGAAAAGATAGTGGAGATTCTACAAAAACATTTCTACTGGCTGAAACTTCGACAGAAGTTCAACAAGTATATCAGGTCCTGCACTGCCTGCGTTATTGCCAAGCCGACCACTAAGAAACAGGGCTTGTACACCCCTCTTCCTACTCTTGAAAGGCCATGGGAATCCATCTCAATGGACTACATGTCGGGCCTCCCATCCACCAAGTGGGGAAATGACTGTGTTTTTGTGGTTGTTGATCGCTTTTCTAAGATGGGGATTCTAGTTGCCTGCAAGAAGAGCATCACAACAGAGGCCACTGCCAAGCTCTTCTTTGAACGAGTCTAGGTACATTTTAGAATCCCACAAACCATTGTCTCAGATCGGGATAGTCGATTTCTCATCACATTCTAGTCAAGCCTCTGGTCACTGCTAGACACTAAGCTCACCAAATCCACGACCTTCCACCCCGAGATAGATGGCCAAACTAAGGTTGTAAATCGAATGATTGTGCATATCCTTCGCATGTATAATTCAAAGAACCCTCACACATGGGATGAGATCCTTCCCTATGTCCATCATATCTACAACCGAGCCCTGCATAGCTCAACTGGCCATAGCCCCTTTCAGGTGGTGTTGGGATTCCAACCATTGGGTCCCATAGATGTTGCACTTCCCCTTGCGGTCATCTCGACTGACTCATCTCCTGCTCCAAATGAAGCTAAAAAAGACACCCGATTCATTGAGAAGATCCAGCACATCCACCAATAGGTTCAGGATATCCTATGGAAGTCCAATGACAAGTACAAACAGTGCCATGATCAACATTGGGTGCCAAATAAGCTTTAGTTGGGTGACAAAGTTTGGTTGCACTTGCAGAAAGAACACCATATAGGACCCCATCGAACGTTTAGCCCACTCTGTTATGGTTTGTACACTATCACCAAGGCCATGGGGGATAATGATTTTGAGCTCAATATTCATCCTTTCCTTGGCCTGTACCCATTTTTCAACGTGGATCTCCTTTGCCCTTATTTCCCACCATTATTGGACACCTCAGAAGTAGCAGAACAACTTACACCAATAGAGCTCAACCCTGACTACATGCAACATGCATCTAATGATCATGTTGTGGACACATAGATCAATTACACTCGACAACAAAGGATCCTGCTTTATCGAGTCGTCAAAGCATGGAAGCTCTTTCACCAAGGCAAGTGGCTCACACAGGGCCAGATTCAATAGAAATTTCCTCATCTGATGGGGGACCTCAACACAATGGATACTATTGATTCCTAAGGAGGGAGGATTGATCCAAATTAATATCGGTGGCCACCCACCTTTTCCAACTGGCTCAAAACAGTTTTCTGATAATTTTGGCAATTTACTATTTTTAGCAGTTTTAACTTTCAAGGGTATTTTGAGGGCCTAAATGAAGGTTTTTTTCGGATCGAGCTTCTAAATGATAGTTTAAGGCATGATTGATCCCCCAAAATGAATCTCCCCAATGATACCTTTCCAACGGGCTATCACATGCCTAAAACGAAGACCATATGCAAAAGTTACGACCGTGGGAAGTCGATGTACTAACTTACCCAAACAAGGCCCACGTGACTTTTGGCACTTCATCTCCTAGGGTTAGATTTTTGCATGTCTAGGGTTTTGGAATTCTTGTTTATTGTAAAAATTCCTTCAGAGCCTCATTATAATCTTCTTCTTTTGAATGCGTGCAACCGTCACATCACTTCTTAGAGATAAGCCGCCGCCATTCCAACAAGCTTGTTTCCATTGCATTTTACAGTTTCAACTTATTTCGTTATTGAATAGAAAACCAGTTTTACTGTATCTTTGTTATTTTGTGTTAAGCACCTGTTAATAATCTGTATTCATTTTGTTCTACTCATAAAATCTGGATCAATTGTTTATCTATATATATTATGTGTGGGTTCAACACATTTACATGGTCTCATAGCCGATGGACTGCTAAGAAAATGCTACACCAAAATTATTTGCAGGTACAAAAGATTGAAGACATCGAAAAGATGGATTTCCAAAAAGAATTCATTCTCACACCTTACAAATATTTTTCATGGAAGGAGAAAATATCCATACATCTTCGAACCATAGGATTGTACAGGTTAACCTTGAATGCATATATAGAACCGACATCATCCCTAGAAAAATCCAAGTATTTAAATCGCATGGATGAGGCACTCGGAACAATTTGGAGTCTTATTTCTCCTGATCTCCTTTTTCACATATCTTTTTGTAAGACTCCCAATGAAGCTTGGACCACCTTGTGAGGTATCTTTGGAAAAAAAGATGAGATGAGGGGACATATGCTGAAGGTGGAGCTGCTCACATTGGATCCAAAAAGCTTCGACAATATCCAATATTTCTTTACAAAATTCAAGGATTTAATTTTGTAATTCAAATCTTGCAGGGTTGATAAATTGGAGGAGAAACAAATGGTTCTCACCATTCTCTCCAAGATTAGTCCTGAATTCTCTGCATTCATATCCATATTCCATTCTATCATATTCACCTCTGGAAAGGTTTGGACATTTGAATTTCAGATACATGCAACAAATTAGCAAGAAAATATTGGTTGATGGTCTACTAGACATCCATTTCTCCAAGGGAGTGTGTGAGGGATGTTTTCTCTAGAAACACCCTCAAGAGAAATTAGGCAAGGGAAAGTCTCAGAGAGCCTTCACACCTTTAGATCTGATCCATAGTGACCTCATGGGTCCTTTTTCTCATCCATCGATCAGAAAATCAAGGTTTGTTCTCATTTTTGTTGACGATTTATCACATTTTACATGGATCTACTTTCTCAGGCAAAAATATGATTTCTTTAAACACCTCAAAGATTTCAAATCCCTGGTTGAGACATAGTCCAGAAAGAAGATAAAATTCCTCTAAATTAGTAATGGGGGAGATTATGTAAATCATGATATCCATAATCTTTTCCATGCGGTAGGGAGTCATTTGCAGCACACAATTCCCTATACTCTGCAGCAAAACGAAGTTGCTAAGTGGAAAAACCGATCTCTAAAGGAGATGGAATTTTGCATGCTGCATGCAAAGTCATTACCACAGAGACTATGGGCCGAAGCACTTAACTATGCAACATACATCCAAAATAGATATCCCCATAGATATTTCAAGGATAAGACCCCCTTCGAGGCTTGGAGTGGCCTCAAACCAGAAGTGACCCACTTTCACATTTTCAGTTCACGTGCATGGGCCAGGATTCCCTCTGAAAAGAGGAAGGAAATTGATCCATGGTTAACTAAGTTCATTTTTGTTGGATACCTCGATGGTGTGAAGGGATATCGGCTTATTGATATTTCCTTGGACCATCTCATCATTGAGTGTAGTGTCCAATTCGAGGAAAGTGTCTTGCATGTACCTCAGCAGTCGCATGCAAACACCTTCACTCTTCCACCTGTCCGAGATGATGAGAATGCACATGTTGACTCTTCTTCAGACAAGAATTCTGATTCAGAAGGACTCAAATGATTCAGATTTAGAGTCAGTACAGTCAGATGCAAATTCAGAACATATAGATGCAGTTGCAGAGCTAGAGAAGAGGCCCAAGTGGGCACAGACTACTCTTCAAGATGCAGGGAATATCATTGGTGATAGATCCGATACTAGGAGGACTCGATATGATTTCGAGGAGCCTCTTATTGCATTCACTGACACTGAACCATTTCCCTCCAGGAATCTTTTCTTGGTTCAGTCTTCAGATCCACGGTATTATGGCGAGGCTGCTAGAAATCCCGTTTGGGAATTCGCCATGCAAGAGGAGTACAACTCCCTCCTCGAGAACCAGACTTGGGATATGGTTCCCGTTCCTTCTAGGAGGAAACTTTTCATATACAGATGGGTCTATAGGACCAAGAGCACAATGGATGGAAATATTAGCAGATACAAATCCAAGCTTGTTTCTAAAGGATTTCAAAAGGTGCATCGTATTGACTATGATGAGACCTTCATTCCAGTAGCGAAGATGGATTACATACGATTGGCACTTTCCATTGTGGCAACCAAGGGATGGGAATTTCATTAGATGGATGTGAAGAATGAATTTCTTCATGGTGATCTCTCTGAGGAGATCTAAATGGAGAAGCCCTAGGGATTTATGCAGGACTCATGTTTGGTCTGTCGACTGAAGAAATCACTTTATTGCCTCAAGAAGGCTCTGAGGGCATGGTATGCCAATATGGATTCCTACCTGTTGTGAAAAAAAAATTTACGTTGTAAATCCGACATGAATGTATACATGCTTAGGATGGTGAATTCACTTCTACTTTTAGTTTTGTATGTCGATGATTTGTTAATCACCGGGTTCTCAACTTCAATGATTTCTGCAGTCAAGAGGATTCTACATGACAAGTTTTTTATGATAGACATGGGTCTGATACACTTCTTCCTTGGACTCGAGATCAATCAGGATGCATCAAGCATCAAACTGCCTCAGGCCAAGTAAGCATGAGATCTCCTTGAGAGATTTCACATGATAGACTGCAAGTCTTCTCCAAGTCATTTCCTATCAGGGGTCAAACTTGAGGATGGAGGGGAGACTCCACTCACTGAAATCACATTGTACAGATAGCTAGTGGCGAGTTTGTTGTATATCACACACTCTATACCAGACCTCTCATATGCAGTTGGCACAATTTCCAGGTTCATGCAGGAGCCACATGAGCTACACTGGAAAGTTGCAAAGTGTATCCTTCGATATGTACATGGTACCATCACCTTTGGGATTCATCATGTAGTAGAGTCTACAGTATATCTCCTCAGGTTTACTGATTCTGACTAAGATGGTGATAACACTGATCACAAGTCCATATCTGGTTACTCACTCGGTCTTGGTTCTGGACTTATCTGTTGGTCCAACAAGAAGCAATTTTCCATTCCTCTATATTCAGCTGAGGTAGAGTACAAAGGGGTAGTTAATATAACCATTCAGGTTATGTGGCTACAACAGTTTCTCACTGAGGTCGACATTCATTTTCATCGGTCGATCATCATCTGGTGTGAAAATCAGAGCACTCTGAAGTTCTACAGAGATCCATTTCAGAGGCAGCGGATGAAGCACATCGAGATCCACATGTACTAAATCTAGGACTTATTACATGAGGGGATCATCGAATTATAGTTCTATCCTTCAGTAGAACAGATGACATATATCTTCACCAAGACCTTCACTGAGAACAAGTTTCATTCTCTGCGAGTTCATCTTGGAGTGAAGGACAAAGTTTCCTAGAAAATGTAGTTCTTATTTTTACATACATTGTACCTTGAGAGAGGGATTTTCCCATGAGGATTTCCCTCTTTCCTCACTTTATTTCAGTGTATATTTTTTATTTGGGTACCTAACATGGCCTCGTTGCCAGGACCCATTCTTTATTTTCACCATAGTGATTTTCATGGGGGTGTTGGAGTTACTTCACACACACCTAGGATTTATTTTTCCTAATGGTTTTCCTTGTTTATTAGTCATAATTAGTCATTATCCAGTGTCCTATATTTTATGGGAAAATATTCCACCTGGAGAATATTCTCTTTTAGTTGACACTTTAGTTTGACTAGTTGAGTTGAGTTTAGATGTTGCATTCGTTTTGTCACCATGCAACATTGGGATAATCACCATGATAATTTGAACTTGACTTTGTATCATCACCATAATAGTGTATTACCCTTGATTCCCTAAGTTAACTCCTCACTACTCTTTGTTCGGTCAATTAACTGAAGACTAGCTGACTAGTTAAGTCAACTAGGTGGCATTTCACTATCGTAACTGCCTAAGAGACTAGACTAGGTGGCAATTCATTCCTGTAATTGATGGTGTCTGTCCAGATCACTTTAAACCACCACTATGGCACATTCATTCTCCTCCAATATGCACTCATTGAGTTATACAGAGTATATCATGTTTAAAATATTCATTATTCACAACGGTTAATGATAATTCTTCCATTCCTTCTCTTCTTCTTCCTATTTCTCAAATTCTCTCTGCAAATGTGTGTATTATTGTTCAACTATATCTATTCTATTCATGTTCAATAGATTTACACTACAGTCTATTGAAAGATCATGTATAGGTGTTTAGGTTGATGTCAGATATCTTTAAATATCAAGAAGTGAATCTTTGGGACAACTTTTGGAATAATATTGGGATATATAGTGTATAAACAAGGGCTATTGGTGGATCCTGCAAAGGTTGCATTTGTGTTTAACTTACCACCACCCAAATCAATACGCCAGTTGAGAGAAACATTAGGACACACAGACTACTATAGGAAATTGTTCGAAAACACAAGCATTCTAACAGAGGATGAACCCCTTCAGTAACCACTCACATAACCAAATCAAAGATCAACACACCAATGTTTTCATGTGGTAAAACCCCTATGGGGAAACATCCATGGCCCCATCCAACGCGGCCACATGGAGAATCTTATTAATGCAAAAGAAAAATATTACAGAGAGATTTTACAAGAGAGTTTATCACAATATATCATCGACAAATGACCCTCCATGCTCTTTAAATAGAGATCATGGACCAATATGGTGTTAAGCCAAAGATCAATGGCCATTAAGATCAAGGATAGTATGAACCGTTGAATCACTCTATGTTGGGAACATATCGTGACCGTCAAATTTCCTAACTACAAATGCATACTAATGCATACTAAAGAAACACAATAGGAAACACACTTTTACCTAACGACACATTAGATTGAGTAGATCTTAACTAACTCCTAAGTGTCTAAATATCCTAACATCCCCCCTTAAGAACAACTTGGGATAGGATTGAAGTATTTACAATAGTGACACAATAGGAGAAGGAAGGATGCATTAGAGCCTATCCCCCCTTAATGACAACTTCTTGAACTCCTAACATAGATCAAAGTTTGGAAAACTTCACTTCTATAAGAGACTTTGTGAAAATGTCTGCAACTTGATCTTTTGTAGGGAAAAAGAGCACTTCAATAACTTGATCATGAATGAGATTTCTAATGAAGTGCATGTGTATCTAAATGTGTTTTCTATGCTGATGTTGAACTGGTTCTTTGGCGAGCTTGATGGAACTCTGATTGTCGCACCAAAGGCTGGTCAGGTGTTGCTGCTAGAATCCAAACTCTGAAAGGATGTGTCAAAGCCACAAGGCTTCTTGAATTACATTTACTACTGCTCGTTACTCTGCTTCTGTTGAAGAAAGTGCAATAGCTTGTTGTTTCTTATAGGCCCAAGTGACAGGTATTGAACCAAGGCTGAAAACATAACCTGCAATAGAATTTTGATCATTAGGGTTGCTGACCCAATCTGATTCAGTGAAACCAACCAATAAAGGAGTCCCCCCTGAATTGTAATGTATCCCGAACTGAATTGTACCACATACATAGCGAAGTATCCTTTTAGTTTCTTTCCAATGGATTTCATGGGGTGTTTTCATATACTGGGAAACAAGACCAATAGAAAAGGAAAGATCAGGACGGTTATGATTCAAGTATAAGAGGATACCAACTAACTAATGGTACATGGTGGCATCAACTTCAATATAAGTACAGGTGGAAGTAAGATTGAATCTAGACTGAAAGGGAGAAGGGATGGTTTACAATCATCCATGTGAAATTGATGAAGAAGGTCACAAGCATACTTAGACTGAGAAAGAAAAATTCCTTCATTGGTTTGCAAAACTTGGAGGCCAAGGAAATAGTGCAAAAAGCCTAAGTATGTCATTTCAAATTTCTTCTTAAGGTTGCTTTTCACATGGTTTACAAGTTTTGAGTCACTACCAGTAAGCATAAGGTCATCAACATAAAGGACAAGGATTATGAGATGACTTTCTACTTTCTTGGTATAGACATTGGGATCAGAATGGCATATAGAGAATCCAGTGGCAATAAGAAAGCTGTCCATTTTAGCATACCAATCTCAGGGATCTTGCTTGAGACCATAAAGAGATTTATTAAGGCGACAAACAAGGTTAGAGTCATTCTGGACATAGTCAGTAGGTTGTTCCATGTAGATTTATTCTTGTAGATCTTCATGCAAGAAGGAAGATTTAACATCCATCTGATGGACCTCCCATTTATGTGAGGTAGCAAGGGAAAGAACAAGATGGATGGAATTCATTTTGGCTACAGGGGAAAAGGTTTAATTATAGTCGATTCCTTCAACTTGGGAAAATCCTTTGGTAACTAACTAAGCCTTGTGTCTTTCAACACTTCAATCTGATGCATACTTAGTTTTGTAGACCCATTTACATCTGACAAGTTTTCTTCCTTTTGGAAGAGGTACAAGATCCCAAGTATCATTTCCATTAAAGAACGATACTCTTCATTCATTGTTGTGTCCCAATCTAGATGACCTGAAGCTTCTGCAAATGTCTCTAGATCATGAGTTTCTAAAACTCGAGCCAAAAGAGAAGAGGCTCGTTGGAATTGTGAACATGTCCAACATTGATATGAAGGATCACCGATAAGATCACCAGCTTCTCATGTTGAATAGAACCATCTAGGAAGCGGTGGAGTTGGTGTTGGTTTAGGTTCAAAGGACTCATCTGGAGGAAGGTGAGCAGGTGGAGGCGGATTTTCATCCTCAATGTCATCATATGAAGAAGAAACTAGAACAAAAGAAGGCACAAACACCAAAGATGGCTTGCAGGCCGAAGAAGGCACAACCACCGAATTAGGATCACAAGCCAAAGAAGGCAAAAATGTCGAATTAGGCTCACAGGCCAAGATATTTTCATCAAATTTAATATCACTTATAATAATAATTTCATTACAATGTTTTTGAAGAAGTTTATAACCATTGACATCTTTAGAATAACCAACAAATATACACTTCTCACTTTTAGGCTGCAGTGCTTTCCTTTTTTCATCAGGAATGTGAGCCCATGCTATACTGCCAAATACACAGAAGTGACTTACATCTAGTTTAATTTTAGTCCAAGCCTCTTCCGGTGTTATATTTTTAAGAGCCTTTGTGGGAGTGTGATTTACTATGTAGTTTTCACAGTTGATGGCTTCCACCCAATACTTTAGACTTAATCCCTTAGATTGGAACATGCAATTAGCCATTTCTTTTAATGTGCGATTATTTCTCTCAGCCACACCATTTTTTTTTTATGTATATGGAATAGTGTGTTGCATTTGGATTCCCTTTGTAGTGCAATAACTTGTAAAATTATTGTTCACATATTCACCTCCATTATTTGTACTTAAACTTTGAATTTGATGTCTAGATTTCTTTTCTACAGGAGCCTTGTAGGCCAAAAACTTGTCAAAAACTTCGCTCTTAAGTTTTAAGAAGTTAACCCAAGTACATTTGGAAACGTCATCAATGAAAGTTAAGAAATACTTGCACCCAAAAAAAGAAGGAGAAGAAAGTGGACCACACAAGTCACTATGAACAAGCTGCAAAGGACCAGAGGCATCCCAAGAGGTACGTTTGTCAAAAATGTCCCAATGATGTTTGTCGAGAACACAACTGGCACAAACACCATCTCTGCATGAAATAAGAGGAAAACTAGACACCATCTATTGATTATATAGTTGTTGCAATGAGTGATAGTTTAGATGACCAAACTGCTCATGCCAAAGTTTGCTCAAGTCATCGCTATGAGCAACACAAACTAATGAAAAAGATGATGACCCAAAGTTGTCAAACTTGTACAACCTGGTCATATCATTAGCAATTCCAGTTGCAAGAACATGCTTAGGCTCTTTTAGATCATTGATTACAACTTGGTGAAGTGAAAACTCTATGGTTTTACCTTCACCTAAATGAGTGATTTGATATACGGATAGAAGGTTACAAGAAAGACTTGGAACACGCAATACATCATTGAAATGACCATTTTCTACTTGAACTGTTCTAAATCCTTTAACACTAAGAGATCTATCATCACCAACAAATATTTTCTTGGTGTTACATTCATTTAGAGTAGAAAATATGTCTCTATCCTTAACCATATGATAAGATGCTCCAGAATCAATAAGCCACTCATTAGAAGTAGAAGTAGAAGTTGTATTGAAGGAGAAACTAGAAGATGAAAGTGCTTGTCCATGAAAAGAAGAAGAAGAATTAGAATCAATATTAATGTTGTGCTTCTTCATCATTGCTTCTAAATCTTCCATCTTCTTGAAACATTTGGACTCATAATGACCATCGTTATCACAAAATTTGCAATGTCTGACAGTCTTCTTATTTTTATATTTTTCTCCTTTGTCTCCATTAGGAGCGGAACATGTCTGAAGGGTTTGGGACCCTTATATTGCTTGTTGTCGCGAGGATGTTTCTTCTTGGGATTCTTGGGTTTATCTTTCTGATGGACAACTAAGGCTTTGTTGGAGGTACTTGCAATGCTCATCACTCCAAGTTTTACTAGCTTATATTACTCTCTAATCAAAGCATCACAAAATTTCTCAAGAGTGGGTTTTACATAAGCTATCCCTAGAGCCTCTTGCATGGCATAAATGGTATATACAAACACAAAATATGCACTACCTAGCTTAGAAAGAATAAGATAGATGCAACGATATTTGTCTATCTTTATCTCACATTCTTCACATAATATTCTGAGTGTTTTAAACTTAGATAGATAGTCTTCAATGCACGAAAAAATCATGTAGACTTAAATTTAGTACTTGCTTTTCTAACTGTTGTGCTCAAATAATATTGTGTTTACCAAACACAGATTCAATATTTTCCCAAGTTCTTTGGGTTTATCAATTGATTGAAGGTGGAACCTTAAATCAGGAGAGATGGAAATTATGATTAATCCACATGCTTCGTCATTCCTATTATCCCATTTGTCTTTCTTATCAACATCAGTGGGTTTTGTTTCCTTTCCCAAGGTAATCCAGTACAAGTCTTTACTTCTTAATAAATCCTCCATATGGGATTTCCATTGGAAGTAGTTGGTGCTGGTAAGTAAGAGATTACTTGTAGAAACCATATTAAATATGCAGACAATGTGTATTTAAAAACTAAAATTATGATCGGAATGGAAAGATCTTGAAAAGTTGTGTGTTTTAAAAAAAAATGACACTTAAAACGGACTTCGGATGTGACAGTTATGCCCTTTTTAAAAAAGGCATAAACGGTAACCAAAGGACCACGTGGTGGTGTAAGTTTCTTTATGAAGTGACCCACTTTTATAAAGAGAAGTGGGGATAACTTTTACAGTGAAGTTACTTCATGCAAAATAAATAACTCTAAAATAAAATATTAAAGCTACTTATAGTGATTCACTTTTATACTTTAAGTGAAATACACTTTACAATTTTAGCATGAACTTTTTCAAAACAAAAGTAACAAAAGAGAGACTTGAGCTCAAGACCTCTTACTTAATAAGACAACTTTTAACCAAATGATCTAAAAACACATATTGTAATGTTCAGAAGGAGGATTGTTGTTGTTGTTGTTTTTGTTGAAGACGGCCTTGGAGAGCGTGCTAAAAAAAAACTCTTTTCACACAAGAAAAAAATTTCGCTTCTCGATGACAACAAGGGTTAGATCTCGATTAGCTTACCTGGAAGATGCACCTTTTCCTATATGTTTCTGATTTTCCAAGATCACATAGGGCGTGGGGAAAAAAGAATACATAGATATAAAAGAGTATCAACCCAGAAATAAATAATAAAAAACCAAAATAAAACCAAAATACTACTCTGCAAAAATTTAAAAAATGTGTATTCAAGCTTTATACCTCCGGATCTGACTGTAATGGTCGTATATTGGGAAAACGAAAACCTTTTTGAGTGAAATGAAAAGTGTTCCTAAATTAAATGAGTTCTATGGATGCAATGGAACAGTCCTCTCAGCCCAAAAATGTATGAAAAATGACAGAAAATGGAGATGAGGAAACTCGGCTTCACGATCTTGATCTACAACAGGAGCAGATATTCAAACAAGCTTTGATACCATGTTCGAAAACATAGGTATTCCAAAAGACAATAAACAAATTTAGTAACCACTCACATAACCAGATCAAATATCAAAACACCAATGTTTTCACGTGGTAAAACCCCTATGGGGAAACATCCACAGCCCCAGCCAACATAGCCACTTTGAGCAGTTTATTAATGAAAAAGAAAAAGATTACATATAGATTTTACAAGAGAGTTTCTCACAATCGATCATCGGAAAATGACCCTCCATGCTCTTTAAATATAGATCGTGGACCAATCAGGTGTTAATACACGTATCAATGGTCATTAAGATCGAGGAGAGTATGAACCGTCAGATCACTCTATGTCGGGAACATATTGTGACTGTCGGATTTCCTAACTACAAATGCATACTAATGCATACTAAATAAACACACTAGGAAACACACTTTTACCTAAAGACAAATTAGACAAACTAGATATTAACTAACTCCTAATTGTCTAAATATCCTAAAAGAAATTGATAAAAGGGCATGCGAAGATGGAGAAACATATGAAGAAGGATAGTAAATTCTAGTAGAATGAGGACTGCCAGCGAGGTTTGGACACTCTAAAAGAAAAAATGGTAACAACACCTATAGTAGTATTCCCAGACTAGGAAAATAGATTTCATGTGCATGTAGATGCATCAACCATATCACTTGGAGCTATTCTGGCACATCCAGGAGTGGGAGAGTTAGACCATCCTATAGCATTTGCAAGTAGAAAACTATCAGAAACATAACAGAACTACAATACTACAAAGAGAGAAGGCCTAGAGATGGTATATGCAATGAAAAAATTCAAACACTACCTTCTTGGGAAACACTTTAAATTGTTCACAGATCATTCTATCCTCAAGTACCTAGTCAATAAGCTAGTTTTGGGAGGGAGAATTTGTAGATGGTTACTGTTGTTTCAGGAATTTGACTTTGAAGTGATATTCAAACTAGGGAAGTTGAATGCAGGACCCGATCACCTTTTGAGGATCACCAATGGAGAGGAACCTAAAAATTTACAGGACAAATTCCTTGATGCATAGTTATTTTTAGTCCAAGTAGTTGATAACTATTTTGTTGATATCATTGAATACATGAGTATAGGGACTATGCCATAAGAATTCAACACTGCATAGAAGAAAACTCCAGTAGTCAAAGATGTAGACTATCAATTGATTGTAGGAAACTTATACAATATTGGTGCATACATCATCTTGAGAATACGTGTACTAGAACATAAGACACCCAGGATTTTAGCAGAGTCTCATCAGGGAATAGCCGGGGGACATTATGCAGGAAAATCTGTCGCGCAGAAGGTATTACGCCTAGGACTATGGTGGTCGACCATTCATAGAGATGAAAAGGACCACTGTCAGAGATGTGATGTATGTTAGAGGGTTCAAAAATCTAATAGACAGGATGAGATTCCCCTAAGACCACAAGTAACCTTGCAAGTATTCGACAAATGAGAAATCGACTTTGTGGGACCAATTAACCCACCAACAAAGAGGTCAAGAGCAAGGTATATCATTACTGTTGTAATATTCCAGATATAAAAAGTATGTAGAATAGAAATAAAATGATAGAAATTGCAAATGAACAACAATATAACCATAACAACACCACAATAATCCCAAAATGATACCAGAATAACACTAGAAAGAGCACTTTGATTATTGATATAAATGTTCACTTGCCTCTTCGAGGGGGAAACCTCCAACAAAGAAGAGCTCTATTACAATAATATCCAAGACAAAAGTTCTCATAACCTCGACTCCTATTTATACTAAATATACCTATCAAAAGAACCATCTAGAGGAAGATCCTTCTAGAAGAGAAAGCTTCTATTAGGTCTTCCTACATTGGACTTATTATTCCTTATTGCTAGGCCTTATTAATATTGACCTTTATTACATCATAATATATTATTCTACGTACATGAGGGGTTAGGTCTCTAACATTACCTCCACCTTAAAAACAGCCTTGTCCTCAAGGCCTGAGATGTGGAAATTGTTGCAGAATGGTAGTTGGTTCCCAAGTGGCATCTGCTGAAGTTGTATCTTTCCACTAGAGCAACACTTCCTTAATGGTTCCCTGACGCAGATGATGCTCATGTTGGTCCAAAAAAACTTTTGGTTGTGGACAAATGAATCCTTCTTTGTCCAACAAGGGAAGGTTGTTTTGAGTTTAGAACTTAGTTCCAATCACCTTCTTTAAGTAGGAAACATGAAAAATAGGATGGAGCTTAGAATGAATGGGAAAATATAACTGATAGGCCACCTGTCCCACATGCTTGAGAATGGTATAAGGACCATAAATTTGGGTGCTAGCTTCTGACAATGTTTATCCTTGCGGGAATGTTTCTCATAAGGTTGCAGTCGAAGAAACACCTGATCCCCTTCTGCAAATTGACCTTCAGAGCGACCTTGATATGCTTATTTATTCATGAGATTCTGGGCCATGACCAAATTCTCTTTGAGGGTACGGAGTATAGGCTCTTGAATTGTAAGCTTTTAGTTAACCGCCTCGACCTTTGAGACACCTGGTAAATATGAGAGAACTGAAGGTGGATTTTTTCCATATACTGCTTCAATAGGAGTCATGTGGGTAGTTGTATGGTATGAAGTGTCATACCACCATTCACCTAGTGGTAACCATTGAGCCCACTGATTTTTCTTTTCTGAGGAAAAACACCTCAAATACGTTTCCAAACACTTGTTGAAAACTTCAGTTTGACCATCAATATGGGGATGATAAGTTGTGATGAGATGCAATTGGGTTTCTTGTAGCTTGAACATTTCTTGCCAAAACTTGCTGGTGAAAGTTGGGTCGCGATCAGAAACAATAGAATGTGGCATGCCATGAATCTTGAAGACATGATCCATGAAAAGTTGAGCCATAGTGGATGTTGTAAATGGGTGTTGAAAAGCAAAAAAATGAGCATACTTGAACAAACGATCAACTACCACCATGATGACTGATTTATTGCCCAATTTAGGTAAGCCTACAATAAAATCCATAGAGATATCCTGCCAGATAGTGGGTAGAATCAGAAGCGGTTGTAGTGTGCCAGGATATTTGACTATTTCACCCTTGTTGTGTTGAAACACATCACATTCAACCACAAAATTATGAAATTCCTATTTCATACCATCCCAGGAAAAAGAACATTTGACTGTGTCATAGGTTTTGGTAAACCCGAAGTGTCGGTCTATGGGTGTAGCATGAAGCTCAGAAAGTGTCGTGGATTTAATTTTTGACTACTTACTTAAATAAAAATGACCTTGGGTATCGAATCTCATCATGGAGCCAAGAGTAACCTGGGGAAACTGGAGAATTGGACTGCAATTGTTGTATTGGATACAAAATTTTGGGATTGTGTAGCCATTACTGGTGAACATCTTGGAGCCAATCTAGTACAATGAAGGAGAGAGAAAAAAGGGACCCTTCATCTTCATATTTTTGGGAAAGTGCATCCGCAACCACATTATCTTTGCCTTTCTTGTAAATGATCTCATAATCATATCCAAAGAGCTTAGTCACCCATTTTTTTTTCTCTAGGGAGGAAATGCATTGTTCCAAAAAATACTTGAGGCTTTGATGATCTGTCTTAATTTGGAATCATTACCCCAATAGATAAGGGCACAAAAGATCAATGACATGCAAAATAGCCAACATTTACTTTTCATAGATTGATTTTCCCAGATTTCTCTCAAACAGTTGTTTTCTGGTAAATGTCAAAGGACGACCCTCTTGCATAAGGAAAGTGCCAATTCTTTTCCCTAAAGCATCACATTCCAAGACAAAGGTATTTGTTAAATCAGGAAGGTCCTAGACTGGAGTGGTGCACATGGCCATCTTCAATGATTAAAAAGCCTGAGCAACTATTGGAGTCCAAGTTTAAAATTATTTTTAAGGAGTGAAGTGAGAGGTGCTGCAATATTTCCATAATTCTTAACAGACTTGCGATAATAACCTGTTAAGCCCATAAATCCATGCAATATTTTGAGATTATTTGGGTGAGGCAAGTCTTCCATAGCTTCAATATTTTTAGGATCCACCCTAATGTCGACCTTTCCAACAAGATGACCCAAGTAATCGACTTCTGAGGCGCCAAAAACACATTTAGATTGTTTCAGGAAAAGTTGGTGCTGAGAGAGTAGATGGAGAACTCAATCCACATGAGCATGATGGTTTGTCCAGGTTTTTCTATAAATGAGGATATCATCAAATAAAACTAAGACAAAATGACAGAGAAAAGGATGAAATACATGATTCACGAGGCTTTGGAAAGTGGAGGGATAATTACACAAGACAAAGGTCATGACCAAAAGATCATAGTGGCTCTCATGAGTTCTAAAGGAATTCTTAGGAATGTCTGCCTCTTTAATATGGATCTAGTGGTAGCCATAATGAAGATCAAGTTTAGTAAAGAACTGGGTGCCACTCAATTCATCCAAGAGGTCATCAATGATAGGAATGGGAAATTTGTCTTTAATGGTGAGTTTGTTGAGGGCGCAGAAGTCAGGAAACATGCACCAAGAACCTTATTTCTTAAGTACCATGACCATAGGATAATATTAGGGGCTTGTACTAGGGAGGATAACACCTTCTTCGAGTAGTTCTTGAACCATTTTCTCAATTTCATGTTTTTGGGAAAAGGGGTGATGATAGGCATGAATAATGGGAGGAAGGCTTCCTGGGACAAGGGGAGTGGAATGATCATGAACACCATGGGAAGGAGGGAGTCCCTGGGGAGTGAAAAAAAAAACTTTATGTTTAGAGAGGATGGATTGGAGGTCCTGCAGCACAGAGGGTGTCTCAGTTTCTTTTATGGCATGGAGTTGGGAAATAATGCCAGAATGACCTTTTTTGAGCATCTTTTATATGCGATTGGAACTAATGATCTCAGGGGAACCGACGGTGATGCCTTGGAACTTATATTGTTGGCCCTCCTAGTTGAATTACATGGTTAATGCCTTAAAATCCATGAGAATGGGACCCAAAGTCTTTAGCCAGTCTACACTCAACACAATGTCACAATTGCCCATGTCGATAGCAAACATATGAGATTTCAAGTGGTATTCACCAATTTAGAGATGCACATTTTCACAACGTCCTCCACATTTCATGGACCTACCATTGGAAATCATGATTTGGAAATTATTGATTACACGGATATAGAAATTAGTTTCTTGGGCAATGCATCGAAAATTATGGGTTCTTCCACTATCAATAAGAATGATGACCTTCCTTTTATTGATGTAACCAATTATCTTAAGGGTTTGGAGAGCAGAGAATCCAGTGAGAGAATTTAGGGAAATTATCGGTTCTACTTCAGGAGGGTCTAAGGGAGGGGTTACGTCAGTGGGTTCAGGGGACACAAACACAATGGGAGCTTCAATATCCTCTTCTGAAACATCTTCCAAGATGGCCATAAAAATATTTTGTTCCTTACACTTGTGTCTTGAAATGTTTTTGTCATAACAATTATAACAAAGGCCTTTGAGTTGGCATTCATCCATTTCGACGCTGGCCAATTTTTGGATCTTGAGTGGAGTAGAAGGAGGAGTGGGATTTATTGGTTTAGTGTGAGGAATAAAGGATGGTTTCCGGTTTTGATAACAGACAACCTGTTGTTCTTCCTTAGCTCTTATAATATCCTCCACCCAACTCTAAGGCCTAGCCATGAGGACATGGGCACAAATCTCATCCTTGAGGCAACTGATAAAACATTCTTAGAAAAAAGCATCAGAAATGCCCTTTGAATGAAAATCCAATCGCTCAAAAGTAGTTATAAAGTCTTCCACTGTGCTAGATTGTTTCAATTTTTTCAAACAACCTAAATGGTTGGTGTCAGTGTCAAAGAGTTCATAAAGCTCGACCACAAAGTGTGTCCAAGAAACATAACCTTGGCGGGCAGTTTTTCTCCATTCCCACCATTGCCAACATTCTTGATCTAGATGGAGAACACAATACTGGAGTTTGGCAAACTCATCTGTAAGTTTGTACAAATAGAAATAATGTTCCATTTGAGTTACCGAGCCAGTGGGATCTGAGCCATCAAATTTGGTCACATCTACCCGCAGAAGGCATAGGTCACACTGAAAGTGATGAGGCTGAAAATTATGGGAATGAGAGGAAGTTTCAACTTCAGTATGAAAAGGTGGGTCAGATAAGGGAGTATCTGCAGGGATATGCATCTTGGTGAAGATCATCGTAGCGACAAATTCAATTTGGGTAGTAATGTCTTGTTTGAGGTCTTGTTTGAGTTCCTCAATTGAGGCGAAGATG
The DNA here is from genome assembly GCA_010110895.2 of Picea sitchensis. Taxonomy (NCBI): domain Eukaryota; kingdom Viridiplantae; phylum Streptophyta; class Pinopsida; order Pinales; family Pinaceae; genus Picea; species Picea sitchensis. The sequence continues at coordinate 105,823 of SNQJ01S0014898.1, read as the reverse complement.
GAGGAATGCATGTTTTTATTGATGGTGGAAATATTGGCATTGAGCTATCTCACTTCTTGTTGGGTCTCTGTGAAATTAGATTGCAAGGTATTGAAGTGAGCTTCCAAGTCTTGGCTATGGGTATGGGCCATGATGATGAGGGAACCGAAAAGGGGCAGGTGGGGTCAAAATATTTGCTGAAAAATAATAGGTATGAATGTGATAAGGGAGAAGAGAGAAATCCAATGGAATATGTATCAAATAATGGTGTAATAGGATCCAGACTCTTTGTGGATTTATACTCCGATCTGAATAAAACTACAGTGATGAAACTCCCAATGCTTAATTTGGAAGAAATGTGTAGTGATTTGGAAACTCGAATGTAGGAGACACAGTTGCGTGGTAATAGATCTTGTCTGTTTTTTCTTTTGCTTTAGTCCCCAAAGGTTAGGTATTCAAGGGTTCTACAGACAAGGATTTTCCCTATGCTATAGCTCTTTGATATACGTGTGGGGTCCAACAGTAGTACTAGGCCCAATATCTCAGGGCACCAACTAAGGAGGCTAGATCATGCCCTTTTCCATACTACCCGACTACCCAAGTACTAGAGAGTATATTCCCAAGTGTTGTTCTCGATGGAACTATAGTAGTCAGGTGACCGATCAGTTTATCTAATGAGGGCTTCAGAAAATCTAGGTCGATCTGTATACAGGTGCTATTTGATGCAATACCACTCGAAGGGGTACCAACATGGGTTACAAGGGTGGCCAACAGATAAGCGCGTAAGTACCACTTGTATTTCATGAATGTATGAATCCCTGACTAGAGGTTTATGTGTGTAATGACAGATCTATGTAGCTTAAATATGTCAGAATACGTCTCTACCCTGAAAAAAAATTAACCCACAATTTTCTGCCAAGGAAAGTGCTCTGATGCCACTTGTAATATTCCAGATACAAAATGTATTCAGAACAGAAATTAAATTCTAGAAATGACAGATGAAAAACAATATAACATGAACAACACCACAATAATACCAAAATGATACCAGAATAACACCGGAAATAACACTTTGATTACTGGTAACAATGCTCACTTGCCTCTTCGAGGGGGAAACCTCCAGCAGAGCATAGCTCTATTACAATAATATCCACGAAAAAAGTTAGCATACCCTCAACTCCTATTTATACTAAATATGTCTATCAAAAGAACCATCTAGAGGATGATCCTTCTAGAAGAAGAAGCTTCTATAAGGTCTTCTTACATTAGACTTATTCTTCCTTATTGTTGGGCCTTATTAATATTGACCTTTATTACAGTAGAATATATTATTCTACCTACATGAGGGGTTAGGTATCTAACAACTGCGACATAGTACTTAACGAGATGGGCAGAAGAAGGACCAGTAAAACATTATAGAGTAGATATAGAAACATAGTTCCTATTCAAGAAAGTGATCACTAGATTTGGATGCCCAAGGATTTTGATGAGTGACCAAGGAACTCACTTCATCAATAGTACTATCAAGGCTATGAATGAGGATTTTGAAGTCTATCATCAAAAGAGTACACCATATCACCCTCAAGCAAATGGAACAATGGAAGCCTATAACAAGATCCTAGAGAATGCTTTGACATAGATCTGCAATGTCAACATGGATGATTTGGATTTGAATATACCAGCAGTATTATGGGCATAGAAGACTACATGCAAAAAATTGACAGGACAAAGACCATTTAGGTTGGTATATGGAAAAGAAGTAGTGGTGCCATTGGAAATTTCGGTACCTAGTATGTGCATAGTAGCAATCACAAACATGACAGAATGAGGCACATTACAAGAAAGGATAAGTCAGCTAATGTAGATGGAAGAAGATAGGATTCTAGTAGTATTTCACCAAGAATTACATAAATCAAGGGACAAATATTGGCATGGCATAAATATTAAAAGGAAGAGTTTCAAGGAGGGAGATCTAGTCTTGGTGTATGACAGTAAATTTCTTTAGCATCCAAGAAAATTCAGAATGCATTGGTTGGGACCGTATGAAGTGAAGACTATCACAAAAGGGGGAGTTGTATAGCTAAAATATTTAGGAGGTACAAAACTCAGAGGAATGATAAATGGGAGTCGACTGAAACTGTATAGGGACAATCAACCTCATAACACCCAGAAATTTACCTTGCAATAAGAATATATGTATATAGTGTACTATAGTAGAAGTGAGGGAGAGAAAATGAGAAAAACAAATAAAAAGAAGAAAAAGAAGAAAAGCCATAAAAAGTAAAAAGGGGATAAAAACAAAAACAAATCAGCGCACATGGACAGTCTTGAAAGGATAGAATTGGTAGAACAAAATAGTGTGATGCAAGAAAACCAAGGTTTGAAAATGCCATGCACAAAAAGGAAGTTAACCGATAGAAAGGTACAATGTGCAACAAACACTGCAAAAAGTGAAAAAGCGACAATTGTTAGTGCGACACAGTTGTCCCTTCTCTATCCCGCTATAAAGTCAGAAAAAGGGGGGGAAGCGATCCATTGTGTTGTTTGCTAAGGATAAGAATGCAGAGTTGAGTGGAAGAGTGATAGAGTGAAAATTTTCCCTAGCCTCTGTCGATTTCCAATCCTGCAAGTCAGGTTTCTTCACCATGTCACCATTGAGGGTTGGATTGCCAAACAAAAATGGAGGAAACACATGGAAGAACACTCGAGTGCCACAAACCAAAAAAAATGAGATGATCACAGTGGTGGATGCGGAAAAAATCCACACAACGGAGTACGAGAAGACCACATAGCATGTGGAAGAGGACCAGGAACCCACACAGGATCCCAAGCATCTCGAAGAGGACATCGAACAGATGGAATCTGACGCGTCCAAGGGAAAAGGGATGCAACAAGAAGAACTGACCATGAGTTCCATGCAGCAGGTCCTAGAGTCGATACTAGAGCATGAAAAGGAGCAATAGTTCATACAATAGGGTGGGGTATCGTCCCCATAGGGTAAAAATAACCTAAAAGAAGAAAGCAGTGTGTAGGGCATACAACGCAAATAGGAAGAACTAGGTATAATGATGTCGAAAATTCCCAAGGGAGTGAAGATCAACGATAACATGGTAGGAGGAGTCGATAGCCTTAAATAATTTGACCATGATGTCTCTGAAGCCATAAAGTTCCCATATTTGGCAGCACAGAGATACCTAGAGAGTAGGGGAGAAGGCCCATCAGGTGTGCCACTGTTGGATTCTGTGTAGTGGATCATGGGACTGTACAACATCGTCATCATGAAATTACTATACATACCACACTTTAGGTGTGGGAAGCACATAAATAGATGTGTCAAATAGTTGTTAGTGAGGGTGCATGGAGGCATGTTGTGGATGGATAGGCCAATGTCGATCAACATTGATCTCATTGCAGTGATTATAGGGCTATCCACAGATGGGGTGAAGCTGAAACAATACCTAAAAGAAAAGACTAAGGAAAAATCCATCTTAGATGAGATCAAAGAAAAGTATGGCATAAAGAGAGGTGACATAGGTATCATGATCAACAAAATCAATGATCTTGCGACACGATTTTCATCAAGATTTCTCGGTTCCAAATTGATGCACAAGTGCTGAAAAGAAGAAGTGCCCACAGGAGTAGTAGCAGCAGAGGCGCAATGCACAAAGGGGAGATCGATGAGCTGGGACAATTAACTAGTGAATTTGTTCCTTGAAGACTGCAAGAATGCACAATAATGGGGCTTTGAGTTCCACTACTCATGGTTACTCATCCTCATTGCACTTATGGGGTGGCACAAACCTACATACACTATGTTCCTGCCAAGGAAATGAAAATATGTTGCAACGCCCTACACGTTGCTACAAAGCATAGAACATCCCAAGGTAAAGAAAGTGAACAACAACATGTTCGCTCAGTAGTTAACATAGATCTAGAACAACTTGGAAGATACATTGAGGAACTCCCCAGAAACTGTCTAGGAGTTTGGAAAAATATCAAACTTCTAGGAATCATGCCACAGTATGTGGCTACAAGCAAAGGGGGATCCATCCAATGAGTGGTTGCACCTAAATTACTTCGTGATGACATAGGACATCCACATGGAGGTCCAATAGTGGTTGAGGAGTGGAAATTTCCAAACATTCCAAGAGAAATGCCAACAATACAAATCTAGACAAAGGGTAGAACAATCCCCGCACAACAAATAGGATGGAATGGATCTAGCCAGAAAAAGAAGAAAACAATAGGGACATTGGGGGCAAGCAACTCAATTCAAAAAAAAACTAGGACCCAAAAGAAGTCACAACGTGGTCCTACAGAGGGTCCACCGGACATAGAAAAATCACCAAGAGGACCGACAGGGCAGGTGAGCGCAGAAGAAGTGCAGACGGAGGCACGAGAGGTAGCCAGGGAAGACGAAGTTGGGAAGGATACAGAAATGGATAGACATATTCCAAAGTTATCTGAGCCATCATATGCCCAAATAAAAATGCCATGGGAGCAAGAAAGTGGCATCGAGAAGAAGGAAAAGACCCATAGAAAACCAATGGAAACATCACTGATAACAGATGATGTGGATTTGATAGAAATGAATGTGGAAGATAGACTATTGGAGGTATGGGAAAACATATAGAATCATCGAAATTCAATTTTGGATCAAGTACAGGAAGTAAAAATTGTGTTAGAGCAGCTGAGGATCAAGGCGGAGTAGAAACATAAGGAGAAACCAACAACCACTAGCGCAAAAACACCTTCTGGAGAGACAGTGCACATCACGATGCAGGGAAGTGTTAATTTAATCATAACACCGGATATGTTGTTCGTCGATGATAATATAGCATAGAGGCCCCTGAAATACATTAAGAAGTTGGACTTTGCGCTGCCCAATATTCCAACTAAATCATTGTATAAATTACAAGGGAGTGTCACGCAAGAGATTCAATCTAGAGAAAGGTCGGATGCGACGAACTAACAATTGGCATAAGAAGATAACAACTCACTGAAAGAGGCACTTAGCTAGGAAGGGAAGGAGATAAATCTAGCACAACAAAGAGTGGAGGATATGGTGAAACAAATAAGTGGGGTATTTCAGTCCATCCCTGACAGTAAAGAATCGAAAGAAGCATATTTTGAAGAGAAGATGAGGAAAATAACACATCCCCTGGCGCAATATAAAGAGAAGATCAAGGAACTGGAGGAGCATGCAGTACCTATGACTCTTCTAGCAGTCCAAGAACAAAGATTACAAGACCCGACAAAAACTGCACAAAACATACATAGAGTGGAAGAACTATTAGAAAATAGTGGCCATCTATGGACACACCTATTAGAGGATGGGATCCTAAAAGAGATGAAAGGAAAGGAAGATAAATTGCATGCATCAATGTCAGATTTCATGTAGTGACAAAGGACAATGTCACTGCCAGAGAATATCAATACTGTTGCAAAAATGAAGAACCTTCATACAGAAGAAAAATTGGTTCAGGCATAGAAGATTGCATGACAGGCTCAGTTGGAACCCCTACATGAAAAGGTAGAATAGTTGGTCGTGGAAGTCAACACGGGGAAAGTGCGTCTTGAACAGATAGTCTTGGTGGGGGGTGAGATCTTACGACCACCTGTCACCATGCAGGTGGTCGAAACCATGTTGGGAAGGAGCAACCAACCTCAGGAGAAGTGCCAACTAATAACAGATATGTACGAAGCACTGACACAAGTAGTGATAGAAATTGGAGTTAGGAAGTGACTCAAAATTATTCACGATGTCAGAGTTGGGGGATTTTTGGGCACAGACCCAGTTTTGGGGGAAAGAGCGACGTGTAAGGTAGATGCGCATGTAGGAAAAGAAGCATGTGCAAGGCAGATGCACATGCAGGAAAAGAAGCACATGAAAGACAGAAGCGCATGCAGAAGAGGAAATCATGTGAGGAATGCATGCAAGAATACCTAGCCATGATAGGGTTATGGCTTTGGTAAGAGAATCTAATGGTTGGTAAGTCGAAAACATGTATAAGTAGGTACCTAGGAGGTCTAGGTAGGGGGTTGGGTTTTGGTTGGTCATTGTTACTATGTCGTTCGAAGGAGGAATGACTATAAATCCAATATTTTTTGTAAGTTGATGAGTTGAGGAGAGGATATAGGGTAGATATTTATGGTTATATCACAGGATGAGGAGCCTGGTGTGATCTAGTTTGCGTCATTGTAGATCTTGACCTGTTATATGGAGAATTGTAATGCGCACAATGTTGTATTTTTGGAAACACCATATTAAAAGAGAAGAGAAGACAAATCTTTGTAGACATGACCCAGGAGGGGTGAACCATGGTAAATCATGTGTTATGTGATTGAATATTGTGTATTTTCTTTACTTCCAATGATTAGATGTTAGACAAATGTGTGAATGACTAGTTAGATATGTTATTTTACATGCATGAATAAGAATGAAAAGGTATTTAATTTAAGAAGAATGGTAAAGTAACAAATGAAGATCACATAGTTTAATCCCATATCCCCACTCATTCCCAGGCTTCAAGCACTTGAGCATTGCAACCACCAATAGAACTATCTCAGGTGAGACTGTACAGTGCACTTTGTGTACTATGTTGCCTTATGTTTTACTAGAGGGGCGATAGTTTTAAAGGGTTTTGTTGGAAACCATAGTATACCTGAACCTAGTTCATCCCAAGAAAGGTAGAAAAAGGGAAGTAAACCAACATGTTCCAACTGGCTCCTCTTTTCAGTTTTTAGTGCAACCCGTTCTTCTGTACTTCTTTGTAATTGAGGGTTCTACACTTCTGGTGCTATATAAATCCCTACAAATATTCTAGGTGGATACTGGTGTCCTCCCACCTAATCCAACTGACTTATTTTGTATGTTTTCATGTTAACACATCTTGTTGTACTTCAAGGGCCGTTTTGGGGCACTAAACAATGTTTTTTTGGCTCGCCACAGTCAAATTGTAGACAGAGTCAGAGTTTGATGGTGTAATGTGTAGTTCTCGGAAATACCTTTCCAACAAGATATCATGCACCTAAAAGGGAGATCGTATGAAAAAGTTACAACCCCAAGAATTTAATGTACTAACTTACCCAAATGGGGCCCACGTGACTTTTGGCATTTCATCTTCTAGGGTTAGGTTTTTGGATGTCTAGGGTTTTGGAATTCATGTTTATCATACAAATTCCTTTAGAGCCTCATTGTAATAATATTCTTGTGAATGCGAATATCCATCACATCTCTTCTCAGAGATAAAGCTGGCACCATTCTAGCGAGTCTTGCACTCTGTATTTTTATAGTCTCTTTACAATTCTTTCATTAATAGAAATCAAGTATTGTTGTATTTCTTTGTTTCTGAAAATTTTCATGAGTATTTCATTGTAATATCTTTTCTTTCATTTCATTCCAAAAATAATATGGATCAATGGTATCATAACAGTCTTCTCTTGATCATTTTTCAGCTCATGTCCCTGACGAGGCACGAGTATAGCCAGTTGGGCCTTGAGTTTATCTCTCTTAAGGACAGTCACTCTGGCACACCCAATAAACTGTCGATGGTGGTGGAAAATAAAAACAATGGAGCATAAGATTCTATTAACATGTTGCTTGAGCAAGATCTTGCTCGACAGAGGGATGAAATGATGGAGAATTTTGCACACATCCTTCAACGCATGTCGATAGAAACATGCACATCTTCATCAAGGGACCATTTTGGAGGAACCTCTCCCTTCAAGGTATAAGTTAATTTTGATATCCTCATATTTGAAGGTCATATAGATGTGGATGCCCTAGAAAAATGGTTAAAATAGGGCCAATATATTCAGGACTTATGTACATGAGGGGATCATTGACCTGTAGTTTTTTCCTTCAACAGAACATATTGCAAACATCTTCACCAAGACATTCACTAAGCATAAGTTCCATTATTTGTGCAGTCGTCTTGGAGTGAAGGACATAATTGCCTAGCAATTGTCAGTTTTTTTTAACATACATTGTACTTTGAGAGGGGGGGGGTGTTCCCATGAGGTTTTCCCTCTTTCCTCATTTATTTCAGTGTATCTTTTGTATTTGGGTATCTAACATGGCCTCTTTGTTGGGACCCACTATTTATTTTCACCATAGTGATGTTCAGGGGGGGTGTTGGAGATACTTCACACACACCTAGGATTTTTTTTTCCTAAAATTTTCCTTATATTTATTAGTCATTATTTAGTCTCCTATAGTTTAGGGAGAATATTCCTTTTCTTGTATTCTAGGATAATATTCTCTTCAGTTCACACTTTAGTTTGATCAGTTGAGTGGAGTCTAGATGCCACATTGGGATCATCACCATGTAAAATTGGTGTCATCACCAACTAATGTGCATTTTCCTTGGTATTATCACAATACTAGTGCATTACTCATGATTCCCTGATCTCTTCCTCACTTCATTCAATTTCAGTTAGTTAACTGAAGACTGAGAGACTAGTTAACTGAAGACTAAGAGACTAGTTAATTTATACTATGTGGTAGCTTACTCCCATAACTATCAGTGTGTGTCAAGATCACTCTAGACCACCATTGTGGCACATTGTCTTCTCCTCCAGTGCACATTAGTTGAGTTATACAGAGTATATCATGTGTAAATTATCATTCATTCATTTGGTTAATGAGAATTCCTCCATTCTTTCTCTCCTATTTCTCTCTTTTCTCATATTTTCTCTGCAAACTATGTATGTCATTTTCTAGCTATATATTATCTGTGTAGGTTCATCCACATTTACATATTCTACCTTAATATTTCTCAATTTTTTCTTCATCTGAAGAAATTGTGTGAAACATGATTTCGTTGCTATGTACTCAACCTCTACTATCGATAGAGAAATTGAAGATTGTTTCTTTCTCAACCAAGACACTAGACTATTTCCCAAAAATAATTATCCTCCACTTGTCTTTTTCCTATCATCAACACTACCTTTCCAATCTTCATCCGTATATGTTGCTAGAATAAAATATTCACCTCTCAAGTACCAGAATCTGAATTCTAAGGTGTCCTTTATATATTTAAATATTATTTTCATTGCTCGTACATGAGTTTCTTTTGGTGCATCTTGAAAGAATGTAACCAATACTTCTTGCATAATATTTTTACTTGATTCCATCACATATAGTAGGTTGTAATTCATTTACCTCTACAATGTTTGATTTTCTTATAGAGATTCATCATCTTTGCTCAATTTACAACCTATAACCATGGGTGTGTTGACTAGTGCACAATCTTCCACTCTGAATTTCTTAAACATCTCCTTGATATACTTGGTTTGTTAAATGAATATTGCTTTTTTATTTTGAGAGATTTGTAATACAAGAAATAATGGTAATTCACTATGCATAGACATCTCAAATTCCTTTTGCATTTCTATTGCAAACTCTTGGCACATTTTTTTTCATGTTTCCTCCAAAAATAATGTCATCTACATAAGCCACAACAATCAACTGATTTTCTCTTAATATATTGATGTATAAATTACTATGAGTAATTCTTGTTTTGAAACCTTGTTGTTGTAGATATTGGTCAAGTCTTGAATACCGGGATTTGGGAGCTTGTTTTATCCCATAAAATGATTTCTTCAATTTTCACACATGATCCTTATTTTTTGATAATAATAACCCTTCTAGTTGTTCAATTTATATTTATTTCTCTATATTTCCATTGAGAAAGGCTGACCTGACATCCATTTGATAGATTTTAAATTTCTCGAATAACATAAATTCCAAAAACATTCTGATAACTTCTAGTCTTGTAACTAGGGAAAAGGTTTATTCGAAATCAATACCTTCAACTTGAGAATAACCTTTACAAACCAATCTTTCTTTCTTTATTATTACTTACCCATATTCATTCAACTTGTTTATGAAAGACCACTTGGTTCCAATCACATTTTCATCTTTTATCCTTGGAAAAATTTTCAACTCTTCTTCAATAGCATCAATCCAATGCTTGTATTCACTGGCTTCTATAAAATTCATAGGCTCTATTTTATATAGCAAGGATAAGTTTTCATGTTCTAGTGCACTCGCTAGTCTTCTTCTAGTCTGAACTCACATATCTTTATCACCAAGAATCAAGTTTTCCTAAATGATTCTTTTAGAAACATATAGATGGTATCTTTTCATATTTACATTTTGTTTCTTCTTCTTATTTTTCTTCTCCTTCTTCTTATTTTTTTGTATATTCATCTTGGATCATCTATTTGAAAATTTACTTGTGTTTTCACCTTCTAGTGCCTTGCTTATTTAACTTTTACAATGGTACTCTTTACAATTTTTCACAATAATGTATTGTGACATTTATAAGATTTGTTTCTTGATGAATAACCAAGAAAGATACCTTCATCATCTTTGAGTCAAATTTTTCGAAATCTTCATCATCTCTCTTTATGTAGCACTTTATTTAAAAAACTTTGAAGTATTTAATTTTTGTTGGTGTACTTTCCATAATTCATAAGGCATTTTGTTGTTGTTGACTCTTAATTTTTCTCTATTTATAATGTAGACTACGATGTTGATTGCTTCTCTCCAAAACATGCCTAATATTTTGGCTTCATTTAACATTGTTATTTCCATATCTTGTATGGTTCAATTCTTCCTTTCTCCACTCCATTCTACTATGGAGTTCTTGTAGCTGAAAATTTTCTCTTTATTCCATGAATTTCACAAAATTCTTCAAATTCATGTCAGATAAAATCACCTCCTTTGTTTGATATCAAGCACTTGTTTTTCAAATCAATTTTGTTTTCAACCAAGGCTTTGAATTCTTTGAAATTCTCAAACGCTTCAATGTTTTTCTTTTCGAAACGTAACCCATGTCATTCTAGAGTAATCGTCAATGTATAACATGAAGTAATTTTCACCTTGTAGACTTTGTGTTCTTGTAGGCCCAAAGAAATCTATATGAATGAGCTCCAATGGCTTTGGATTCATTGTTGAGTATTACTTTGATTTGAAGCTTTATCTTGTTTGTTTCCCATGTTGACAATGCTTGCAAAGAGTGTTTCAAGATTTAACAATAATTGGCATGTCTCTCATTGCTTGTTTAGTGCCTATTTTTACTATATTTCAAAGTCCATATGGCCCATTATTATATGTGATAACCATATTTCATCTATTTGTCCCATATAACACTTTTCTCCTTGGATCGCAATGAGGATATATACATTGTTTGATATTCTATACACATTTTCCAATAATCTTCTTGAGCCTTCTTTCCTTATCTCATAGCTTTGAGAATGAATTTTGAGATTGTGTCTTTGATCACACATTCAACTAACAATGAGAATATTGTGTTTTATACCTTCAACATACAAAACATTTTGTGTTTTAGTATTTCCATTGTTTAGATAGATAGTACATTTTCCAACTATCCTTGTGATATCATTATATTCAAATGTCGCATTACCTTCATTAAATTCTTTCAAAATGAGAAACTTTCTCTTGTCTCTTGTCATGTGGCTTGAGCATCCACTGTCAATGTACCATTGGTTTCTATTGTTTTGAGCATGAATGGTAGTTTTCACAAGAATAGATTCCTCATTCTTATCCTTTTATTGACCCCACCTCCTTTTACAAACTCCTGTGGGTTCTTTCTTTTGTTTGGAAAAGGTATCTTCTTCCTTTTTTTTGTCTAGTAGTTTCCACTAGGCCACTTCTTCAAAAATATTTTATATGCCCATATTTGTTTCACTTATAACATACAATATTGTAATCAAATAAAGGGGAAAATGAATTATAGTTTCTATTTGATAACCCATACGTACTTCTTTCTTTGTTTCACACGTGATTATTTCTAGCATGTTCTCTACAATCTATTGTTTTACAACCAAAATGATTGCAACAAAAATAATAGCCAAAGAAAGAATTTTGGTACCAATTCATGTGATGCCACCTTGGTGGGAGAGATATTATGAATATGACCTTGTTTTCTTTGGAAGGAATGCCAATTTTCCGTGAAACAATGTTTTGTTTTTTCCTGTTTTATTCATCATTGATGAATCTTTTGAGTACATTGGCATAACATTTATATTTTCCTTCATCTACTTTCTTCGATGGATCTATAAATTTTGAATCTTATTTGGTGGTCATATTAATTTTATCATAGCCAATATTAGTCTTAATGAATGGATTCCTTTAACAAATGATGATATCATCTAATGTTTCAACACTCTTTTCAAACTTCAAGCTTCTATTCAACTTAAAATGTCAAGCTTATATCCAACTTAATAGTTATTTTCTCTAGTTCCTTTCTTAAGGAAATGATTTCATATTCTATCTTTTCATAGTTTTCTTGCTTTCCCTTCAACTATATTCTCACCACTTCTTCTATCTTTGTTGCTTATTCTAATTGAACCTTTAGGTTCACAATAATATTCTATGTTTCTTCAAGGCTTTGTGACATTTTTCCTTTTGAATCACGATCCTCTTCTTCATATTTCTAGAGATGCTCCTTTTGTTTCAAATTATTTTTCCCAAGTTTATTATTTCACTTAAGGCACACATGAGTTCTTCTTCAAGATCCTCTTCCTCATATGTTTTGGCATTTTCCTCTTATTTTGAATCCATTGTTTCTTTCCCTTTATCTTCATCAATATTTTCTTTTTTATTTCCATAAAGAGAGTTTCTTCTCTATCACTATCAAAACATATTTCACTGTTCTATTTAAATGAGTCACTAACCCATTTTGAGTAGAGACTCTTATTCTACTTATAAGGGTTCTTATTATTTTCATGCTTGTCCTATTTATGGTTATTTTGATGATGTTTTCTCCCTTTTTTATGCTATGCTATTATTCATAGTCACTGCTTTCATTTTTCTCATATGGACACTTAGTAAGAAAATGTCCTACTTTTCCACAATTAAAGAATTTAAAGGGAAACTTACCTTTGTATTTTCAAGATCCCTTTTTGAGTTTTCTCACAAAATGTTCTTCCTCTACATCTGACTCATATTTGTAACAATCTCTTGAATTTTGTTCTTTTTTATTTATCTTCTTTGAGACTTTGAAATGTTCTTCTTTCTTTGATGGATTTTCTTTTTCAGCCCTCATTTCATATGCAGTGAGAATCCCATGCAATTCATTCATTGTTAATTTATCAATATCCTTCATTTCTTCAATAGTGGAAATTTTTTCATAAAATATTAAGGGGAGTGAAATTAAAACATTTTGTACAATCATTGGTTCTTTAACCATTTCAGCATGTCCTTTGATTGCGTTGTCAATTTCATCCATAAGGAGGAGATATGATGCAACATTTTCTTCATATTTCATTTTCAAACTCTTAAACTATCTTCTATAAGTTTGAAGATTTTCTTTCTTAACCTTGTCATCACCTTCATATATATTTTGAAGCTTGTCCCAAATTTATTTTATTAATTTACAGTGCATCGCCTTGATAAACTCAAATTTGGATAGATAGCACAAGATGGAATTCATGTCTTTTGCATTTTTTTCACGAGGATTATTTCTGGACAGATCTATTGCTAGAGTTTTGGGGCTTGTATAACTAGTCTCAATAGATTTCCAAATATAAAAACCAATATCCATTAAATAGGTTCGCATATTTATGCTCTAGAAGGCATAGTTTGTTCCATCAAATAACGGAGCCCTATTTGTGGACAAACCATCCTAGTTGACCATGTGTTCTCTTGAGATCTACCTTCCAATGGTTAGAATCTTTCCAAAGGTACCCACTCTGATACCAATTATTGAGCATAAACTTATACTGAGAGGGGGGATGAATCAATATTAAAAAACATTTTATTTATTTAAACATTCATATACCATAAGAAAGAAACCATACATAAGATTAACCATTGTACACATAATTTACGTGGAAATCCTTTTGGGAGAAAACCACAAAAACATTTCTTTATAATTTTGTGGGCACCAACCTATTGGAGACATGAATCCCCATTGGTACAAATCCTGGTAGGATCTAACCTACTCTTATAGATCTCCATAGGAACCAACATACTGAAGACAACAATCCCCACCAATAAGCATCGACTTAGCAAGAGACAACAATATCCTTTTTTTAAGTGACACCAACCCTCAATTACAATATAGCTTCTTCAAAAGATAATGAACATTCACATTTCCTTCACCACATATACTCACTACTTCTACCTTCACTCGATCCATTCACTACTTCTTCCTTCACCAGATTCGTTTTCTATTTATTCCTTCACGAAATCTCTTCATTATTTCTTCCTTCACTAGATTTTCTCACTATTTCTACCTCCACAAGGTCTATTGATGCAGGAGAAAGTTGGGTGCACTAGCATGTATTTTCAAATGTTTTGAATTCCAAAGTTAGTGTATTAATGTAATATCTGACAAGGATTTTGATTTATGAACATCTTTAATGATCAGAGCCTGAGCCATCGCGGAAGATCGATGGGGAGATGTATTTTTTTTTAATGTGATGGATTGCAGCACAGATTTGGAGCGCTCGCTCTTATCTGTATAACTTGATATTTATTGTAATAAATGTTAAGTAGTTGATAGCTTGAAGAGCACCCCTTTGTATAAATCTTTGTATTGTTGCCAAGTAGAGGTTCTTGAAAGGTTGTTGAATCTAAGGGTGTAGATTGCCATTATAGTCAAGAGCTGGGAGATACAAAGAAATATTTTATGAATGTATGTAATTTTCAGTTGGATGAATATAGAAGAGGAACATTGTCCCAAATGTGTGTTGTTGTTGTGTCTATCTGAATGAGTGAATGGTAGACTTTTGTTTATTCTCAATTCTCTGTTATTTCTTGTTCTTGTATCTATGAATGCATTTGCATGGTTGAATGTATGAATCACTGTGAAGAGTGAATAAGTTTCAATTGTTTCTCTTCATAGATCAAGTGCAAGGAGTGCATAGTGTCTACAAAGAGTGGGTGACCGAGTCTGTTTTGACTCATTAGATCAGAAGAGATAGAGAGAACTTGTATGCATGTAAGGAGTGCATCAACATCTGCAAGGAGTGCGTGACAGAGTTTCGAGCTCGAAATCTCAAGGAGGAATAGCGCGATTTAGCCACATAAGAGAAAAGTTGTTGGAGAGCAGTCACAAGGAGTGTGAGATCACCCATAGAGGAGTTGATCATAGAAGAGAACCCATTGCAAGGTGTGCATAGGTCAGGATTTTGACTAAGTGTCAAAGGAAGTGTTTAGAGGAACCATCGAAATTTGAATAATTAAAGATAAGGAGGTAGAACGACAAAAAATCTCCAAGGAGAAAAGTCCCTAAATTCTTCATAAAGGTTAGAGGACAAGATTCATTTCGGGAGGAGATGAACTATTCTAGACCGTCAGATCTTGGAGAACCACACAAAAGTTAACCGCAGGGTGCTTTGATACTTCATGGATCGATAAATATGGAAGGATTGTAAGAATAGAATCCTTAAGTCTCAACTCGTGATTTAATCTTAGTCGTTGATTGCAAGGAGAGCACATGGCAGTGGATCTAGGAATCTGGGATTCAGAAAATCCAGAGATTCGTGGAGAAATACCTAGATTTTAGTGAAGTCACGAAACCCGAACTATAGTGGGGCGAAAAATTCTGAGGAGACACGTGGCGGAAGTCTGGATATTCAGATAAGAATGTTTCGAGTAAAGTTGAAGGAAGAGATTGGGGTATCCTTGAGGTCTGAATCATGAAGGGATAGACCCATGGTCGTAGTCGTGGTCACTTGGGAGAAAGGGGCTTCTGTATTTATAGTGGCTTTGGGTAACTATAGGAACCTAAAATGTCACTCCGACTCAGTGCTCCGAACGATCCAAGACCAGGATGTTGAGAAGCCCCTTAGAGGGAAGGGGGGTTTGTGGTAGAGTGGTATCAGAGCTATCACATAATTGATTTCTATAGAAGAGGAGTAGACTGATATCGTTGGAGAGGTATGAGAAATGTTAGCACAATGCCACCTAGAAGATGTGTTGAGCCATCCATAGAAAATATATCTATGGAAAGGGAGATGAGAGAGATCAAAATGAGGTTGGATGCCATGGAGACAACACAAAGGAGAGAACTTGATGTTGGAGACGTTAGCAATGCAAAAAATGAAGAAGTAGAGGTCGAAGAAGTAGTAGCTGAGGATGCTATGGAAGAACACTTGCTGAGATAAGTTGTCAAGTTGGGAGCTAGAGTGAAGATCGACATCCCAATGTATGAAGGAAATCTAGATACAAAAGAATTGCTTGATTGGATACGAGCAATGGATAAGTATTTCAACTATGAAGACATCAAGGAGGAGAAAAAAGTGAGAAATGTTGTCACCAGGTTAAAAGGACATGTAGTGCTATGGTGTGATGAACTATAGGACGATATGAGGAGAAAGGGAATGGAAAAAAATAAGATTTGGGATAGGATGGTAGCCAAACTAAAGGTGAAATTCATACCCAAAGATTACCAGATTAATCTATTGAGGAAGATGCAGAACCTGAGACAGAAAGGGATGACTGTGAAGGAGTACACAGTGGATTTCTATAGATTGAACATCAGGGATGGACAGAGAGAGAGAGACGAGGAGAAAGTTGTCAGATACATTAATGGCCTGAGATATGATATCCAAGATGAAATCAACATGGTGACAGTCAGGACAGTAGATGATGCACATCAAATTGTGCTAAAGGTAGAAAAGATGTTGGCCAGGAAGTAGAGTCAACAAAACAGGGGTTGAAGCTTGAACAAAGTCAAGGGAGTCACCCAGGATAAAGCGCAGAAGCCCAAAGACAAAGTTGAGAAACCACATAGTCACTCTGAGAGAGGAGGAAGTTCTCAAGGAAGGCAGAGCGGTGGTAGAAAATATTTTCCCAGAGGAAGAGGAAGAGGCAGAGGAGGAGAAGTAAGGTGTTGTGCATGTGGAAAAATAGGGCACATGTCTTGGGATTTTCCTAAGAGGAAGAAATGAGGAGGCGAAGCTCACATTTTGGAAGAACAGAAGTGAGATGTTGAGGCAAAAGGTGCGGAGGATGGGAAATAAATGATGATAAAGAAGATTCTTTTGAAACAAGAGCCAAAGACTGAAAATCCAACACAGAGGAATAATTTGCTCATAACAACTTGCAAAATGAAGGACATAGTTTGCAAGGTGATAATTGATAGTCGAAGCACTGACAACTTAGTATCCACAGAGATGGTGGAGAAGGTATAGCTAGAGAAGACTATACACCTGACGTTGTACAAATTCTCATGGTTGCAGAAAGGTCACCAGGTAACAATCACTAAACAATGCCTGATTGAATTTAAAATATGTGGATATAGGGATGAAATCCTGTGTGATGTTATTCACATGTAGGTATGTCATGTTTTTTTGGGGAGACCATGGTAGTATGACAGGAATTTCATTCATGATGGGAGAAGAAACACATATAATTTGGAGAAGAATCATGGGACACATATGTTACTTCCAATTGAAGAAAAGAAGGTGAAGGATGAGGCTATCATGAGTATACTTTTCATGAGTGGGAATGAACTATTGAATGAAGTAAAGAAGGAACATGAGATGCAGTTTTATGTAGTGAGGAATCCAAGGGTTATCCTTACCAGTACTTCAATGGAATATTTTCTGAAGGAAGTTCAGGAACTACTAGAGAATTTTGCCGATATAGTAGTGGATGAGTTACCAAACTCATTACCCCCTATTAGAACATTAGTCATCACATTGAATTGATACCAAGAGAAAGTCTATCAAACAAAGAAGTGTACAGATTGACACCTCAAGAGAATGAGGAGGTGAAGAGACATGTTCAGGATCCATTAGACAAAGGATTGGTCAGAGAAAGCTTTATTCCATGTGCAATGCCAACTATATTGAGTTCGAATAAGGATGGAGGATGGAGATTGTGTATAGACTCAAGGGCCATAAATAAGATCACCATTAGATAAAAATTTCCCTTTCCAAGAATGGATGACTTGATGGATTGCCTAAGCAGAGCTAACTATTTTTCAAAAATTGATTTGAAGACTAGAAATCACCAAATAAGAATGAGGGAAGGTGATGCGTGGAAAACAACATTCAAGACAAATGAGAGGTTGTATGAATGGATTGTTATTCCATTTGGATTAATGAATGCCCTGAGTACTTTTATGAGACTGATGAATGAAGTGTTAAAATATTTCATTGGAAAATTTGTGATTGTATATCTGGATGATATATTGGTCTTTAGAAAGACTAAGGAGGAGCATTTGAGATATTTGACATTGGTGATGATGATGTTGCAGCAAGAGAAGTTGTTGATTAAGTTGAAAAATTCCTCTTTCATGAAGACAAAACTCATTTACTTGGGTTTTGTGATTTCTTCAAACTAATTGACTATGGATCCTGAAAAGGTGAAAGTAATCAGAGAATGGTTGTCACTGAAGAATATCTTTGAAGTGAGAAGCTTCCATGGGTTAGAAAGTTTCTATAGGAATTTCATCAGAAATTTTAGTGAGATTAGTGCTCAAATGATGGATACAGTAAAGAAAAGACACAAGTCTTTCAAATGGACAAAACAGGCTGAGAAGAGATTCAACATATTGAAGGAGAAAATAGTAGAACAACCAATTCTTGTATTACCGGATTTCAAAAAGACATTTCAAGTGAGATGTGATGCGAGTGGAGTTGCAATTGGAGCGGTCTCAAGTCAAGAAAATAGACATGTTTCATATTTCAGTGAAAAACTGAACGAAGCTAAAAATAAGTACACCACATATGACAAATAATTGTATGACATAATTCAATCCTTGAAGAAATGGAGGCATTATTTTGTACCAAAGGATTTTGTTTTGTATAGCGATAATCAAGCTCTACAATTCATAACCAAATAGGACAAATTAAACTAGAGACACGCTAAGTGGATAGAATTTATGAAAAATTTCACTTTTGTCATTAAACATATTTCTAGTAATGCTAACAAGGTTGTTGATGCATTGAGTAGGAGAATTTTGATTCTGCGGGAATTTCAGGTTGGAACCTTAGGTTTTGATTACCTTAAGGAAATGTACCACAATGATCCAGATTTCAGAGAGGCATATGAAGCGTGTGTGAATCCTATGCTCAGAGACATAAGCCAGTGGGCCAAATATCTTATTTAGGATGGGTTGATGTTTAAAGGGTGCCAGTTGTGCATACCAATATGTTTGATGAGGGAGAATCTACTGAAGGAAAAGCATAGTGGAGGTCTAGACAAACATTCTAACCATGAAAAAACATTTTCCCAATTAAACGGTTCATATTATTGGTTAGGTATGAGAGAAGAGGTGAAAATATTTTTGAAAAAATGTAAAATTTGTTAGTATGCTAAGGGGAAGAAGGATAACACTGGGTTGTATCAACCATTCCCTATTCCAGAGAGGCCTTGGGATGCAATAAGCATGGATTTTGTGTTGGGATTGCTAAGAACACAAAGGGAAAGTGATTCCATATCTGTGGTAGTGGATAGATTTTTGAACATGGGACACTTTATCCCATGCCAGCAGACCAATGATGCAACACATGTTGCAAATTTGGTTTTTAGAGAGGTTGTGAGACTCCATGGATTTCCCAGCAGTATAGTCTCAGATAGGGATACCAAGTTTGTTGGTCATTTCTGGAGGACATTGTGGAAGAAGTTGGGGACAGAGATATCCTTTAGTTTTGCATATCATCCGTAAACAGATGGATAGACCGAACTAGTGAATAGAATCTTTGGATATTTTCCAAGGAGTTTGGTCACTGAATATCATAGTCAGTGGGATCAGATTCTAGCACAAGCACAGTTCGCATATAAGGACTCAGTGAACATAAGCACTGGGAAAAGTTCATTTCAAATCCTGTAGGGAATGAGTCCGAGAGGAGTGTCAGAGTTAAAAGATATGAAGAAGAGAAAATTTAGGAGCGCAGGAGCCGAGGACTTCACTATAGAAATGCAAGAACTTCATAATCATATCAAGGAGCAGTTGAAGAAGAGTAACAGTGAATATAAGCGCAGATTTGATCAACACAGGAGGAAGCTTGAATTTGAAGTTGGAGATCAGGTTCTAGCACATCTGAGGAAGGAGAGGTTCCCGAGGGGAACATATAATAACTTGAAATTGAAAAAGATAGGGCAATGTAAAATCCTAAGAATATTTGGAGAGAATTATTATGAAATAGAGTTGCCAGAAGATGTGGGTATATCGCGCATATTCAACATTGCAGACCTGTATCCATACAGGGAATATAGAACCAAAGGATCAAGAGATCAAGGATAGATCTAGTGGAGAAAGAAGTTGCATGGCAAGAGAAAATGCAAATGGAGAAGATCATAGATTAACGAGTTGGTAAGAAGACCCAAAGGAAAATGTATTTTGAGTATTTAGTAAAGTGGAAAGGACACCCAGTAGAAGATGCCAGTTGGCTTGGTGAAGAAGACATACAGAAGCATGGAAAATCAGTACAGGAGCTCATAGACAGGAGTTCATGAATTTTTCAGCTAGAGGAGTATGATGCAGGAGCATCACCAACAAAGCACAAGCGGGAGACAGCTAGGCGCATTAGCTCATATTTTGAAATGTTTTGAATTCCAAAGTTAGTGTATTAATGTAATATCTAACAAGGATTTTGAGTTATTAACATATTTCATTATTAGAGGCTGAGCCATCATGTAAGATCGATGGGGAGATGTATTTTGTTTTGATGTAATGGATTGTAGCATAGTTTTGGAGTGTCCACTCTTATCTGTCTGACTTGATATTTATTGTAATAAATGTTAAGTAGTTGATAGCATTTAATTTCGATAGCATAGCGTAGATTAGTTGGAGGGAAAGGCTCGAATAGCACCCCTTTGTATAAATATTTGTATTGTTTCCAAGTAGAGGTTGTTGAAAGGCTATTGAATCTAAGGGTGTAGATTTCCATTGTAGTCAAAAGTTGGGAGATACAAAGAAACATTGCATGAATGTATGTAAGTTTTAGTTGGATGAATATAGCAGAAGAACATTGTCCCAAATGTGTGTTGTTGTTGTTTCTATTTGAATGAGTGAATGGTAGACTTTTGTTTATTCTCAATTCTTTGTTATTTCTTGTTCTTGTATCTATGAATGCATTTGCAGGGTTGAATGTATGAATCACTGTGAAGAGTGAATAAGTTTCAATTTTTTCTCTTCATAGAGCGAGTGCAAGGAGTTCATAGTATCCACAAAGAGTGTGTGACCAAGTCTGTTTCGACTCATAAGCTCAGAAGAGATAGTGAGAACTTATATGCATGTAAGGAGTGAATCGATGTCTGCAAGGAGTGCATGACAGAGTTTCGAACTCGAAATTTCAAGGAGGAATAGTGTGATTTATCCATAGAAGATAAAATTTGTTGGAGAGCAGTCACAAGGAGTGAGAGATCACACACAAAGGAGTTGATCATGGAAGAGAACCCATTGCAAGGTGTGCACAGGTCATTATTTCGACTAAGTGTCGAAGGAAGTGTTTAGAGGAACCAGAGAAATTTGAAGAAGTAAATCTCAGGAGGGAGAGCGGCAGAAAATATTGAAGGAGAAAAGTCCCTAAAGTCTTCATAAAGGTCAGAGGACAAGATTCATTCCAGAAGGAGACCAACAATTCCAGACTGTCAGATCTAGGAGAACCGCATGGAAGTTGACCGCAGGGCACTTCGGTACTTCGTGGATCGGGAAATTTGGAAGGATTGTGAGCATACATTTGTGAAGTACGAACTCACGATTTGATATCAGCTGCTGACTACAGGGAGAGAACATGGCAGGGAATCCAGGAATCCAGGATTCAAAAAATCCATAGGTTTGTGGAGAAAGACCTAGAGTTTAGAGAAGTCACGAAACCCAAACTATAGTGGGGCCAGAAAATCTGAGGAGATGCATGGTGGAAGTCCAGAGATTTGGAGAAGAGTGTTTGGGGGTAATTTTAAGGAATATTTCAGGATATCCTTAAAGTCTGAATCACGAAGGGATAGACCCATGGTCGTAGTTGTGGTCACTTGGGAGAAAGGGGTTTGTGTATGTATAATGTCTTTGGGTAATTGTAGGAACCTGAAGAGTCACTCTAACTCAGCACTCCGAACGATCCAAGAGGTGGTCGAGCAGCCTCTTAGAGGAAAGGGGGGTTTGCAAAATCTATTCACTATATTTTCCTTTAATAGATCTACTTTTTATCTCTTCCTTTACTTGATCTGTTAACTATATCGTCACATATATATATTCTTCTATATCACTTTCTTCGTCACTCTCTCCTTTTGAAATTATATTCAAGCATTACTCATATCATATTTTCCTCTTCAAATATTACATTTCTTCTCATTTCACACTCTTCTTTTCAAATATTACATTTATTTATATACATACCCTATTTGAAGAGATGTGTTGATTCATTAATTAAATAATTAATTCCTTTTATTTCACCTTTGCACATACCATGGGAAAATACCATGTGATTATAAAACCATGGGATTGAAACCACCATTGGTAAAATCAATTGTAAAATAGTTATTTGACTTCTTTACATGCATTTTTTTTTATGCCTGGCAGAATCGGCAACTAGTTGGACATGTACTCGCATTACACATGGTCATGTTATCCAAATGCTACAACTATAACCTCCAGGTGTGCCTACGATGCCCCATACATGACACATAAGATAAATTTGGGGAGTTTAACTCGAAATCTCATGGAACTTCATATCACAACACTTTCCAATTGAGCTTCCCCCATGGGGGCCTTTACATGCATTTTTAAATGTACTAGTAAAATACACTTTTTACTTTTTCGTGTGCACCCTTTTTNNNCCCCCTTGCTTGAAAATGCCTTAACATAACATCAATGACAACATGTTCAACATCCATGTCTAATGGAACCTAGAATTATAGTATAAAATAGACCCATACATTATTATCAATATACATGATCATGTTGTTAGCAATATCTTGACACACCACTCTCTGCTTGAGTGTTCCCCTACTTATCGACAATTACCTTGTTACTTAAAAAATCAACCCCCTTTTCACATTATTGGGATATTGCGCTCACAAATGCACCTATATACCAATGCATATGCACTATCATGATTATTTGCATTCTTTCTTACATGGTGCTAACATCTGGCATGTACCCCTCACATCTGTACATTTTTTCCAAAATTTTCATTGTTTGGAAAACTTTCATATTGAGTAATTGCATGGATTACCGAGTCCATTTTCCTTTTTTCCTATATATTTATAACACAATCAATTGCTTCCTAGGATAACCTAAACCTTATTTTATTTTTCCCTATGGATTACCATTCCAATGGCTATACTCATGCTCAATCTTATTTCTAAGATAAAATTTATGTTTTCCTAAAATCAACAACTTCACCCTTTTTTGTTAGGAAATGGGAAACACTTCCACACTAAACCTAAAAATAGTGGAAGAAAGATTTAACAAGAAAGTAAATGTCAAAGAAAAAACACAGTACACAAATTAGAAAAAACTTTATTTATTTAAACATTCATAGACCATAAGAAAGAAACCATGCATAAGATTAACCATGGTACACAGAATTTATGTGGAAACCCTTTTGGGAGAAAACCACAAAAATGTTTCTTTATAATTTTGTAGGCACCAACCTACTAGATACACAAATCCCTACTGGTATAAATCTTGGTAGGAACTGACCTACTCTTATATATCTCCATAGGAACAAACCTATTGGAGACACCAATCCCCACCGCTAAGCACCGACTTAGCAAGAGACACCAATATCTTTGTTTTAAGAGACACCAACCCTCAATTACAATATATCTTCTTCAAAAGATGATGAAAATTCACATTTACTTCACCACATCTACTCACTACTTCTACCTTCACCAGATCCATTCGTTACTTCTTCCTTCACCAGATTTGTTTGCTATTTATTCCTTCACCAAATATTTTCATTATTTATTCCTTAACTAGATGTGTTCTCTATTTCTACCTCGACAAGGTCTATTCGCTAAATTTTCCTTTACTAGATATACTTTTTATCTCTTCCTTCACTTGATTTGTTCATTATATCGTTAGATATATATATTCTTCTCTATCATTTTCTTCGTCACTCTCTCCTTTTGAAATTATATTCAATCTTTACTCATATCATATTTTCCTCTTCAAATATTACATTTCTACTCATTTCACACTCTTCTCTTCAAGTATTACATTTATTTATATACATGCCCTTTTTGAAGAAATGTGTTGATTCATTAATTAAATAATTAATTCCTTTTATTTCACCTTTGCACATACCATGGGAAAATACCATGTGAATCTAAAACCATGGGATTGAAACCACTACTGGTCAATGACAACATGTTCAATGTAATTCCTTAATATGACATTAATGATAACATGTTCAATATCCATGTCTAATGGAACCTAGAATTATAGTATAAAACAGACCCACGCATTATTATTATTATACCTAATCATCTTGTTAGCAATATTTGACACAACACTTTCTTCTTGAGTGTTAACCTACTCATCGACAATTACCTTGTTAATTAAAAAGTCAACCCCATTTTTGCATTATGGTGTTAGAAATAATAGGTGTGCTCATTTAACCATAGACAATATAACAATATTGTCACCCAACCATAGGCTGAAGCCACCCCCTAGCACCTTAACCTTGACAAAGAGAAAAATTCTGGAAGTAAACCCTAGGTCCAAAAGCCAATCAAGGTAGTGTACCACTCTCCAGAGCTAGCGTACCAATCAGAAAGTCCAAACCATAACCAAGAGAAATTCGAAGCCTAAAACCAAAAATACTAGTTGCAGTGGTTGTAGTTGCAGCTACTCTCCAGACTTGCGCACTTACTAAATTTATGCAATTGTGAGTCGTGTGTGTACAAATGAGCTCTGGCATCCTGTATTTATACTGCTCTTTCTTATTTGTCTAGGCCTACTTCTCTTTCTGGAGGCTAAATACTCAATATTAATTATTTTCTTTAGCTGACTTGTCTTCTAGGGTTATGTCCAAGGCTTTATGGTTTCTTCTTTCTTTCTGGAATATTTTGTTCTTTTCAGGGTTACACGTGGAGGTTAATACCTCTTGTATCTACCATAATATCAACACTCCCTCCTAGCTAGTGAGGTATTGAAAACAATGGTCTTGAGCACAAACATACCAGCTAACTGGTAGCATCATCATAGCCACACGGGCTATCTCATGATCAAATCATGAGGACCATCATCACTATCAATATCATATGATAGAATCAATCACATCATCTCTCGAAGCCATAATCCATCTGAGTGATCATGCATGATGCTGAATAAGTCACTCACTCTATAGAGTGATACAATAACAATTATTCTAATATGGACATATGTCCTAGAAGAATAATCGTTCCAATAGATGATGGAAGCCACACCAAAGGCTACAAGGAATATTCTTCTAATCCAGACATACGTCTTAGAAGAATAATTGTCCTGGACCATTTTTCGCCTGGAGAATATCTTTCCACCAACACACTAACTATCCATCTAACAGGTAATCATTTCTAGGACTATTGATAGTATTCATGGAAATTGGAACAATGCCATTCAATATAACACAATTGTGTCTATCAATAGTAGTACACAACTACTATCGAGTGGTACACAACCACACCAAGTAGCACACAACTACTTAATCAGTGATGCATAGCCACAACCAGTGGAACACATCCACCACAGTATCATACATATATTGTACAGAGACATACAGCCTCCAAAACAATCATATCATCTGATATCAACCTGCATAAAATAATATCATGGTATAAACTTAGTCATCTAGGCCATTCTTCCACTCACATCTATGATATCGGAAAGAGTATCTTCCCTGAGAAAGTAAAACATCAACCATGGAATATCTAGACTATTCTTCTCAAGAACAAAATAACAATTGTCTCTGATTTCTGAGCCTAGACCATTCACCTAACTAGGTCATTCCTCTGGCACTATTCATAGTGCAACCTAGAGAGAATGAGTCTTCCCTAGGGAATTCTTGTCCCTGATTGTTGAACCTGGACCATTCACCTAACTAGGCCATTCCTCCGGCACTAGTCATAGTGCAACCTAGAGAGACTAATTCTTCTCTAGGGAATGACTATTCGGACCATTTCCTAATGGAAATGATTGTCCTGCACCAACCTCCAAAACGGATCATTCTTCAAAACTTCTCACAACTATGAACTTTGAAAGAATGATTGCCATGTGAGGCAGACCATTCTACTTGATCAACTCTCAAAGTGACTACTAAGAAGAATCATTGTCCTAGACCATTCCCCACACTGGCCATAAGGGGAATCACGTCTATGGTACATCAACGATCTATCAGAGCATTTTCATTACGAAAATGACTGTCAAATCTTGACTAATTTTCGAACTGGAAAATGCATGTTCGTCAGAAATCTCAAACCACTTTCTGAACTGGAAAGGAATTGCTCATCCTAGACCATTTATAAAACTAAAAAATGAATTTCCATAATACAATAACATATAAGTGTTCCCTCCCAACCTGGGAGTAATCTCTTCCTTTTTCAATAATAAATTTCTCTCCATGAGCCCCATCTTGTTTCTTGAGTACGCAAACTTTTCATGTTGGGCAGAGGTTTTTACCAAAATATCTTCTATCTTCTCATCTGTGGAGATATATTGGAGAACCACTTCTCTTTTCTGGACTTCATCGTGAAGAATATAATGTTTCATCTCAATGTACTTCGGTCTATCATGGAACATTGGTTTTCTCTGAAGGATTCATATAGCTCTGATCATTACAATATATCATGGTCGAATTCAACACTTATGTTTCCTGCTAGCTCATAACATTGTGGCAAGGCTCAAACTGAAACATATCCAAGTATCACTTCTTATTTCATCATGAGAGTTTTCCATGGATTATAAATCCATCATCCCAGACTTCTGAGTAACTACTATGATACTCTATCTCTATCATAGAAAGTTTTCACCACGTTTTTGTTGTATATGAGATACTCTACATCAGGTCGTTTGAATCCAAACAAGGTATTCTTATATCTGCATATATGAGTCTCTTTATGGTATAAGCTTCTTTCTCACTTTCTTTATTGGGAAGAACAATATTTTACATGTGAATTCCAATCCATGGATACTACAAGAGGTATATCTGGTTTGCTAGAACAAGTTGTTGTCATAGTCTTCTCCCTCCTTTTGGAAGAATCTCTGAATCTTGCAGTGCTTCCATTCATAATTGTTTTTCACATTTTCTTACATACATTGTTCTTTATCATAATTTCCATTTCTTCTTATCAATTGCTTCTTAATGGGTTCAAACCCAGCTGGTAGTCTTGTGATTCTTGGTATAATAGCTAGTTGTTCTTGTTTTTCTTTCTTTCTTGGAATCTTCATGTTCTTCCTCATGTCTCTCTTTATATATGGGGTCTTTAATATACCCTGAAGATTCCAAATTCTTCATTTCATCATAGGATCATGGATGTATATGGACAACCAAGGATACTTTAAGGCTTATTTTCGAAGAAGACTTATTCTAGAGTCAAATTGAACACATGTTGCTTATCATGGCTGCTACTTTCAATTAGAACATGGAAATATACGTCATAATCCTCAATGGATCATATCATTTAGGATTAGATCCCTCCTAATACTTGCTTCATGCATGAATGCATTCTCTTATTTTGGAATTTTGTAATCAGCTCCCTCCATCTAAGAGAGTCAACACTTTCTTCTGCATCCGTATTTCCTTCTGCAAAGTGTCACAAATCTTTTTCTAATTTCCTCTTCATTGTTGACTTCTTTATATTTTGACTTCTTCTGGGTTTTTTCAAGTTTGATTCTGATTTCGTCTTTTCTTGCAGTTGTTACTTATGTAATAGCTTCCACAGTTACCAAGGATTGTCAATGTACTTCATCTTTTCAAATGTATTGCTTGACTTGTAGTCATCTTGATAGTAATCCTTATCTTGTTATTCTTCCATAGGTATTTTTTCACTTGAACATCTTATCTTCTAAGAAATAGATATGCAAGATATGTACAGAAAATATGTAAACATGGTATGTACAAGAACTATAAAGAATTCAGTTACCTTGTCTTAGAAGAAGAAGTATGTTTTATCCTTCGTATCCTTATTTGAGGGTTCCCTTTATTCGGAAACTGATGCTTCATCTATTTCCTTAGGCCAAACTTCCTCTTATTCCTCTTATTCTTGATTTTTTTCTGTGAAGGATTGATCATCGTATTTCTTTTGGGATTTCTCTTTTGTGCTAATCCTTGATTCTTCTTGTGCACAGGAAGTCCAAAGTTCTTCAAATGTGAGATATTCCTGTATTGGGTTCATGCTTGCAGCAAATGCATCCCATGTCTTGGGAAGGTTGTTGAGTACTATAATTACCAGTTTCTTGAAATTGTTTTTTCAATAGCTTGTAGTTGATTTCTTAACTAGGACATTATCACAAAGTATGATGTTATTCTTTCATCATCAAACATTTTCATGTCACGAAGCTCATTCTTCAGACTCAATACTTTTCTAATGTTTCTAATTGAGAAGAGATTAGTTAGGGCATCATACATATTCTTAGATGAGTCAAGATGAAATATGTAGGGTATCAAGTGGTATTTTACATATTCCACTAACATACTCATGGAATTGATGTCATTTTCTGTGAACTTCTCCATAGCTGCAACGTTTTGAGGTTCCTTCTCTTTTCCTTCTTAAAACTATGGTTCCACAATCTTTCCTTTCATGATATCCAACACTTTATTCTTGTAAAGGATGAGTTCAATCCTTGTATTCCATGCTCTGAAGTTAGAATCCCCTTCTAACTTGTTGTCTGACTTCATATAGTAAGTCAGGACTGCTTTGAATTGGTAAACCTTGACTTTGACTTGGTCAACCTTTGACTTCGACCAAAAACTCAAACTTGATGTCTTAGCTTGTTGAGAATAGCAGGAGGTGTGCTAGGTTAGGGCACACTAGCCTATCTAGAAATTAGTCCAATCTCTTCAATTATGGTGGATCAACACAAGGGTTAGGGTTTCGTTGTTGCATCAAAAACTTTGACTGCAACTGTAATTGTATAGGAAAATCCTCCCAATCTATCTTCCAGTGGTTAGATTGTCCGAAGATAGTGTGGGCCCATAACCTGTTATAAATAATAGGTGTGCTCATTTAACCATAGACAACATAGAAATATTTTCACCCAACCATAGGCCGAAGCCACCCTCGAGTACCTTAACCTTGACAGAGAGAATAATTATGAAAATAAACCCTAGGTCCAAAATCCACTAAGGGTAGCGTACCACTCTCCATAGCTAGCGTACTATTAACAGCAATGATATAATTGTTATGTTTTCTATATCAATTAAATGATCTATATCACTGCCTAACTAGGGTCATGAAATTTTATTACTCTTCATGAGCAGTTTTTGAAATGACAGTTGTAAATTGTCGCTTCTCCCTATTGTCTACTCAAGCTTTGTTTTCATGACTGAAAGCATGAAAACTTGCGACTGTGATTACCATTATGTTTTAAAATTTCATTAAAGGAAAATTTTTCATATAGTTTGTTATGGAATTTTGATTCCTTGCCATGAAGATGTTACTCTCTTTGTTTTGATCCTTTCAATTCCAAGCATGCTTAAGAGGTTGATGGTTTTATGAACAAAGGACCCCCACGATTTGTATTTTTTTCATGGTTTTGGCTTGATTCTTGGCTACGTTTCTTTTACAAAACTTTGATTTTTCAATTTTTGACTTACCCAAACTTGGTGATCAAACCCATGATGCGTGCACTTATTTTTGTTTTAATGATTTGGCCCTAGCTCATACTGAATACAAAGGTGGCAAACAGTTTGCAGACTACCATCATTTCTAATGATGGCATTGGGCTTCGCAAACCTTCTTCGTATGCATTTTAATTAAACGTTCATCCCATCGTATGAGTCTTTACAGTCTTCACTATTCGGCTCGGGGTTATGGCTCTGTTTTGTTTTCACAAACCCTACCTATATGTTGTGTTTGTTTGATTACCCTCCTATCTAGTATGGCTCCTGTCGTGAGAATTGAACCAAACGGTATCCAAACCCTGCTCTTATATGATTATGCCAAAGGAGATTTGGAGAGAAGTGCCTGGCTTGTTTTCATTAGGAAGTTTCAGGGTTTCAATTTACAGGTTTCCCAAGAATTTGCCTTCTCCTTTGATGGTTGTAGAGCGAAAGTTGGTGATGTGCAACTGGAGGTTACCGAGGAGTTCCTGATTCAAGCCACAAGGTTACCAGCAAGCGGTCAAAAATGGTTTTAAAACGCAAAAGTGGAAGAAGTTCCTTGGACCCTGCTATTTACATCTTGAAAATCAACAAGCTGTGATAAAGGTATGCCCATTTCCTCCTTGAAAGCTTGATGGCACGATTTACTTGTTGTGGTAAAGCAATTTGTTACCTATGAGGGACATTTCGGTTTCATCTTTCTCTATCATTTGTGCTTGCTTATGGTTTTTATGGGTTTTCCCTTCAACATGTCATATTACTTACTGAGGAGTCTTTATAAAATGGATAAAAGATATAAAAAGTAGCGAGCCGACACTAGCCTCTTTCATCACAGCCTAATTAAAATCTTACTTGTGCATCAGTTAGAATCGCAGAGTGATAATTGGGACTCGTTTGTAATGATAAATGGTTTCTCTAATCTAAATATGGATGAGGTCGATAAGCCAGTGGTTGAAGAAACCCTAACCTACCCTATGACATCTCTCTCACCTCCCCAGACCTATGTACCTTCCCCTAACAACGAAACCTTGATCGATCTGAAGGTCATTGAAAAGGCCTGTTAGCAGATTACACATCCAAACGACTATGTTAAAAATGTAAAGAGACATGCAGGAAAGAGATCTAAAAGCAGTGTTAATATAAGTTTTAAGAACAAAAGGGCTAGGAGATTGATATCGCAGAGTCTTCGTAACAAGACAAATTCTCATGCAAACGCGATCAGTATGATCGAGGTTAATGAGAGTTCTGACTCTGAAATCGACAAATTTCTTGCAAAGGAAGACCCTTTGTCATTCGAGCCACACCCTAATTGACCCTATAACTTTGTCGATACTTTACATCCATGTTTGAAAGACAATCCAGAGTTTCCTAGTGCCAAGATTTACAATGAATCTACTATTCGTATGGAAGGCACTCCGATCCACAATCTTGTTTGTTCTAATGCAACCACCACACAGTAAAAGTGTGAGGTCTTTCTATCATGGATTGATAGATATTATACTGATATCACAGTTCTATAGTCACAGGTTAAGGCCTTAAAAGATTAGGTCGATGTTTTAACATGTGAAAACTTGAGGCTCGAGTCAGTTATTCAAGGCAAGGAAAAACTTATGAAGACCCGAGGTCATGTGATATTTAAAAATGTTGAGGCTGCTACATCCATTGTAAATTCCAAGGTTTCATGATACTATTTGATTGCATGGTTAGAAGTATGAGCTTTTAATTAATAGCATGTTTGTTTTCATTCTTAAGTTAGATTATTTGGTTTGTTGATTAAACTATATTTCATTATTAAATTAGTCTGTTTTATTCATTAAATAAAATGAGATTTCATTTACTAAAATAACTAGCTATAGAATCACAAGATTCTGCAGCCAGTTATGTTAATTCGAATTGTGTAAATTAATGACAAAAAATGTATCTGAAATCTTTGTATTTTTCTTTTCTTTCAGGATATTCAGGGATCCATGATTTCAAAATTGATTTGAGGCACTCTTGAGAGCTTCCAGTCATATATATGATGTATTTTGAATGAACAGAAATGAACTGTTGTTAGATTTAGTAAGATCAGGGTGGTTGCATCCCCCTTTATTTTTGAAACAAATATTTGATCTCAGGAACATAAATAGTTATCTTTCCTGAGGCCTTTATAAACCTATCATTTTGTAAACAGAGGCATCTTGGCCTGGGGCTTATTGTGAATATTTTATACTCGAATTTAGACATAATCAATATTTACTTTATGCTTTAGTCATCTATGAATGTGGTTATGATCTATATTTTGTTTATCTTTATAATTGAATGGCTGCAGATAGCATTCGTCTTCGCAAGTTGTTTTGGTTGTCAAGATAGTTTTCCTCATGGTTCATGATTTTATGCTTCAGTTTTAGCAAAAAAATAAATGATATTTCAATTCACGTTATGAGGTTTACCTTACACATGTCGATTGATTAAATGCAGGCTGTAACTGTAGTATTTATCCCATGTGTTATCGCTTGTGATCTATTATATCACTGTAATTATTTTTCATCTTATTTTTTTATCAATTGAATACACCAGTCAACGCACAGTTTGGCCTTTGCACCAAACAACATTAAGATGCACAACAGATTTATCTTGTGGATGGAATGATGCACGATTTACGAAAACAGTTGGACGCATACTCTTCAAATGACTAATACGTTAGTTTATTCTTTTATTTCATTTTCTTTCTTATTATAGAAGTTTTTATATATAGTTTAATTTTCGCTATCTATATCTTTCTATTTGATTAAGTAGTTTAATATTTGATCTTGTGAATGCATATAAACAAGAAAACAAATCAAAAACAAATAGTACTTTTGTTTTCTTTATTACTGTCGTTAAAAGAACCATTTTACATTCGATTTTTTATGAGTTTAGATTAAAACTCATTATTTGTATATGTTGTATATATGAATTAGATAAATCAGCACTATCATATAAATATCATTTTAATAAACTGTATATATATATATATATATATATTTAGGTGTACATATATATTTTAGTGATTAGTATTTAGTGAGTTTTTTCTTTTCTTCTTCGTTTCCCTTAGGACTTTAGATTGGCCAATGGAGCCATTAAACCCATCTGAGTGAATTAATCCAAATGGATTGGGTTAATTAGACAACCCCGGACCGGATTCACTCTTCCAGTTGACGAGAGGTCAATTTCGCCCGTCAACAAATGGTGCTAGAAGGAGGGCCTGAATACTATTAATGGCACGAGGAGGCCGCAAGACTCCTGACTCACCTACCCGCTCACCTATAGTAACAAGAAGTCATTCTGACGACAACATTGTCCCTCAAACATCAACCACATCAAATGACAATCCATGGATCAGCGTTGAACCAGTAACTCCAAAACCCCCCAGGGACCAACATACAAGAAATTATGCGTCAAACCCTCATAAGGACGCACAGTGCCTTGGCCCATATCAAACAACCAGGTCAACCCTTGAACCAACCATTAGATTTATTTGATATCAAGGAGAAACTTGAGGGTACTGATCTTACCCTAAACCCTATGGATCCAGATCACATCCTCACTCCTGCAGCAGGAGGATTTGGTATTCCACCATCACTACCTGCTTCATCTCCTTCTTCTTCTGGAGAAGAATCATCAGACGAAGGTAGTTCCTCATCTCATCCTTCGACACCACCCACACCTATGGACAATCTGAACAATCCCACCAGACCTTGGCTCGATCAAGATACAGTGACCATACCTGGGCTCCAACATCCATTGCCTAAACATCCAGAGAAATGGCTCCCTAAATTTGACCCAGATTCCAAGCAGATTGTTGAGGATCATATCAAAAAATTCATGCTAGCCATTAGGCTCCGTAGTGTTGAACACGAATATGTAGTGTGTAGACTTTTTCCCTACACCTTTGAAGGCAATGCCTCTACTTGGTACTTTTCCCAACAACCCCACACCATTGTGTCATGGGATAAATTCAAGTCCTGTTTCCTTGAGAAATTCAGAGACGAAAAATCTCCTGAAGTCCTAGTCATGGAACTCTCTAGTTTAAAGATGAACCCCAAAGAAAAGATAAAATACTTCAATCAAAGGTTACTGACATTAAAGAATTGAATCCCCACGGACTCAATGTCTGTCGAAAATCTTATCGTCACACACTACACGAAAGCCTTACACAAAAACATAGCCAATTGGGTAAAAAGGTCCAAGAAAGCCACATTGTTAGAAGCCTTTGAAGAGGCGAGTCAAATTGAGAAAGATATTCTCAACCTAAAAGACAATGTTTACAACGAAGCAGAGACTACCTCATCCTCCAAGAAGAAAATCGAAATTCTTCCTAGACCTCCCCAAAACAAAACTCAATCAGATAGTTTAGATCTAGAAAGCTTATAGAAGGTCGTTCAAAAGTTGTCTAATCAGGTCATAGATTTGAGAAGATAGGCTGAAGAAGCTTCTTCAAGCAAAGCGCCTTACAAACCCCCTTTTAGAAATCCTTTTCCCACAATCCGGCCTAACTCAAATTCTAAAGGCCTAAATCTAGAAAGTTTACAGTTTGTTATTCAGACGATTCTAGAGGCACATGATAAGTTGATTCCTCCCAAGATTCTTGAAGATGTGGCTGAACAAGAGATAGTGGAAGAGGACGAATCCTCTCCCAACATTTTTGGGCATTTTTTGGATAGCATTTTTCAAGCTAATTTCGAAACAGTGCATCCTTACAATACCAGGAGCAAGACAACAAATAAATCTTCTTCTGAAATCGTAGCTAATGCACCTCCAAAATAGTCTAAATCAATTGAAACTAAACAAAATTCAGCAGCCCCAAGTTTAGAGTATGATTTGATTGAGGATCTAAAAAAACTTATAGCTCACATTTATATTTACGAATTATTGAAATTCCCTTTTCTTCTGCAAAAGATGTTGCAAAATATTGCAGAAAACAGAAAAAACAACAATCCAAACAACAACAAAGTTGTTGAAAACAGCCCCAAAAAACCTCAAAATGTATTCGTCAAAACAACGCCAGAGTCTTATGATAAAATATACCTTGCTATAAAAAGTGTAACAAATGTAGATAAACTAGTTTCAAGGGATGCGACTAAAAAACAACAAACTTCTGTTGTTAATACTCGCAGAAATGTCCCACCCTTTTTGTTGACTTTTGAAATTTTCAATAGGAATGTACATAACTGTATGGTAGATTCAGATGCATCGTCAAACGTAATGCCTTGGTCTGTCTACCAAAAAATTAATGTCGAATTTCAACCTTCCAGTCTGAAAATTATTCAGCTTGATCGAACTAGTGTGAAAGTTATGGGTGAATTAAAAAATGTGTTTATCAGATTACCATCTAATCCTAAATTCCATCAAGTTATTGATATTATTGTTGTAGATATCCCAGAAGTATATGGTTTGTTTTTAAGTAGATATTGGTCCGAACAACTACATGGATATTTTGCAATGGATTGGTCTCACTTGTGGCTTCGCTAGAATGGAAAGCCTAACAGAATCAAGATAAATCGTGAGAATTATCTTAATTTCACGGTAACTAATTTAAATGATCCTAATGAACCATTCACTGCTTCTGCTAATTCACCTAAAATACAAGGGATGGAAACTTTTTTCGGCAATTTCATGGCTAAAAATTCTACCATTACTGACCCGGAACAACAATCTGAAATTATGACATGCACACAGTCAACAACCTTCATTCAGTGGTCACATGCACCTTACGAAAATCAAATCTGGTCTCTTTTCTTCGATGGATCTAAATCTAAGGAAGGAGCTGGTGCAGGGTGCATTCTCATTGATCTAGCAGGTAACAAAACTTTGATCACTTGCCGGTTAGAATTTGAATGCACAAACAATACGGCTGAATATGAGGCACTCCTACAAGGTCTCAGGAAAGCGCTAGATTTGAAGATTAAGAATTTGACTGTCTTTGGTGATCCAGAAATTGTGGTTAGACAGGTAAAAAATTATATCCACTGTTTATCTCCACACCTGAAAATCTATCAGACTAAGGTATGGAATTTAATGAACAATTTTTTTTCATTTAACATTAATTCTATTCCAAGATTGAATAATTCGGAGGCTGATTTGTTAGCTAATGTCGCCTCAATTTTTTTTCCTGTAGAAGGCCTATCTTCGAATGCATTTTCAGTTGAGTTGTTGTTCAGACCATCCATCCCGGACAACATCACAAATTGGAGAGTCTTCGATGACGATCAACAGATCATTAGTTTTTTGCACATGGAAGAGACTTTCCAAGGCTCAGTGATCGATGAAGGTACCCACGACAAAAACCTTCACGATTTTACGGTAATACCAGATCCAAGATCCCCGGAGTCTACATCGGATATGGTAAACTCTATCCCAAAATCCATGGTTAGATTAGAAAAATTTTATGATCTTCACGATAAATTCAGAAAATCAGTGAATTGTAAAATGAATAGTTCTTCCTTGACACATGAAAAAGTAAATTTAGGAACTAAGGATAACCCACAATGCATCAATTTGGGGTTAGGATGTTCTGAACAATAAAAGATAACATTTATTAAGTTGTTTAAGGAATTTAAATATGTCTTTGCCTGGACATACGACGACCTAAATACCTTTGATCCTAACATCATACAACACATTATTCACATAAAACCCTAGACCCAACCTTTTCAATAGAAGTTAAGAAAAATGCACCCAAAAATTGAACCAACAGTCAAGAAAGAATTAAACAAACTCTTGAATGCTAAAATAATCTTCCCAGTAAGACATACCCAGTGGGTCTCTAATCTTATCCCTGTAAGGAAGAAGAGTGTTGAAATTCGACTATGTGGCGATTTCCAAAATTTAAACCGAGCATCTGACAAAGACAACTACCATGTTCCTCCCATGGAATAGATCCTTCAATAAGTATCTGGTTCTGAAAGATTATCGTTGCTGGATGGTTTTTCATGGTATAACCAAGTCCTTATGTCTCCCCTAGACCAGCTCAAAACCACTTTCCATACTCCATGGGGTACTTACGCTTACAGGAAGATGCCCTTTGGGCTCATAAATGTTGGTGCCACCTTTCAGAGAGCGATGGATATCACTTTTCGCAGTTTAATCAATAAATCTGTAGTAGTTTATCTAGATGATGCCACTATCTTCTCAAAGAATAAAGGAGATCATCTAGCTCATCTAAGATCTATTCTACATCGATGTCGTAAGTACGACATTTCTTTAAATCCTAAAAAATCTGTCTTCGCAGTAGAACAAGGTAAGCTCCTCGAATTCATTGTATCAAATGAAGGGATGATTATTGACCCTGAAAGGACCCAAGTCATTTCAAAATTGCCCCCTCCCTCTTCCAAAAATTCCATGCAATCTTTCTTAGGTCAGATAAAATTTGTTAGGAGGTTCGTCCCCAGCTTTTCAGAAATGGTCAGGCCATTACAAAATTTAATAAAGAAGGATGTATAGTACCATTGGGGACCTTTAGAAAGTCAGGCTTTTGACTCAATAAAAAAGGCTATAGTAGATGCTCCTTCTCTAATCAGCCTTGATTTTTCACAAGACTTCACCCTCTACACATTTTCTTCTAATCAGTCTTATGTTGTTGTCCTAACCCAAAAGAATGTTGAAAACAATGAAGTCCCAATTGCCTTTATGAGCTCAGCCTTCAAGGGAGCAGAACTTAATTACCCAGCAATAGATCAGCAGGCTTATGCTGTTTTTAAAGTGGCAAAACACTTTCGATATTATCTACTGAAATCTAGGACGAAAATCATTGTCCCTTACCCTGCTGTCAGAAATTTGTTAGTGCAGAAAGAATTGGGTGAAAAAAGGGTAAACTGGGTCACATCCTTACAAGAATACGACATAGAAATTACCCTAGCAAAAATTGTTAGAGGCCAAGGTTTATGTAAATTGGTTGTTGATTCAGCTATAGGACAACAAAATGAAACTAATATGTTAATTCAAGATCAGTATGATCAAAATCAAATCTCTTGTGCACAAAACCTTACTAGTCCTTGGTACGATGACATCAAGTTTTATCTTATACACGGATTAGCTCCTCGTCACCTTGATCCAAAAAAGAGGAGAGCACTGAGATTAAAATCTTCTTCTTTTCAGCTGGTAAACGGTATTTTGTTTCGCCAAAATTTTGATGGAATAGTTATGCGTTGTCTTGAAAAAGATTAAGCAGAAAAAGTCTTATTGGAATTACATGCAGGGGAAGCTGGTGGGGATTTCGGTGGAGACACCACTACCCACAAAGTATTAAGAGAAGGTTATTATTGGCCTACTCTTTTCAAAGACGCCCATGCCTTATGTTGTAAGTGTGTAATCTGTCAAAAGGCATCTAGACGAGTACAGAAGTCAACATTCCCGCTGCAACCAGTTTTAGTAGACTCCCCTTTTTAGCAATGGGGCCTCTAGTAGACTCCTCATAGCAACATAAATACATCATAACAACCACAGATTATTTCACAAGATGGTTTGAGGTTGTGCCATTAAAAGTTGTAAACACCAACCAAGTAATATCCTTCCTAAATTCAAATATTATCACTCGTTTCGATATTCCTAAATGCCTAGTATTTGATAATGCTTCCTATTTTTCATCTCTCGAAATGAGTGATTTCGCTCTAGAAAAAGGAATAAAATTAAAATACTCTGCTAGATATTACCCTCAAGGCAATGTTTTGGCAGAATTAACTAATAAAAACTTGATCAAGATCATCAAGAGAACAGTCTCCAAAAACCACAAAAAATGGCATAATGCACTATTTAATGCAATATGGGCTAATAGGGTAACTCCTAAAACTGTTGTTGGTAATTCCCCCTTTTTTCTCGTTTACGACAGGGAAGTGATTCTTCCACCGCATGTCCTTCCTCCATCTCTGCAGTTATCACAGAAGGTGAAAGAAGAAGACTGTCCTCCCTTGGAAAGTCGGATTAACGCTTTGTTGAAGTTAGAGTAAGTAAGGGGTCAAGTAAAATGAAAATTGGATCAACATCAACTCATTGTCAAAAACTGGTTCGATTCCAATTCTGCCTCTAACAGAAATTTTGAGGTAGGTGATCTTGTCCTTAAATGGGACAAACCTCATGAGGGGAAAGGAGAGCATACTAAGTTTCAAAACTTGTGGTTGGGACCATTTTTAATTGCTGAAAAACTAGGTCCTATCTCTTTCCATCTCCAGAATTTAGAGGGGCAGCCAGACACCTTCCCAATGAATGGTCAAGCTCTCAAAAAGTATTTTACCTAACGACTCTCCCATACACCTTTTGTAAAAAAAAATTGTTTTGGTTTCCTTGTTGTTTGTTTTTCTTTGCTGGTTTGTTTTTGTTTTCATTTCTGTTTATCGGTCCTTTTGAGTTAAACATCTTTGTTTCACAGTCTAGCTCAAATAAAGAGAAACATAATGCCTCGTCTCGAAAATAGTTGTCAAAGGTTTTCAGAGCATCTATTGTTGTATTTCTCTGAAATTGTAGCCTGGTTAAAGATGACTTTTTGTTTGAAAGGCGTTTTCTCGATTTCAATTTGCACTTGAAAGTATTCACGACCATCTTTAAAAATATTTTTACGTTGTCCCTGTTCTTTAAGAGAGCAACTCAACGATGTCTCCCTATTCTTGAAAATTAGTTTTATTAATGAACTATTTTTGGATCTTGATGAGGGACAACACGGAAAATTTTAAGGTCGGTGATATATCAAGGTGTGTTAAAAACTGGAATTTTCAGCATCACCCCGCTCTGTTGAATATCTTTAAAAAATATGCCAGAATGTGAATAATGTCTCAGAGAGCTATGGGAAGTGTTTGTAAATCCTCCGGGACACTGAACAGGTATGTTGGCAGAGGGTAAATACATGCACGACGCCAATACAACTTCGTCGGGGTACTAAACATGCCTGTTGACCCTAAGCACCCTTTGTTCTGATCTGAAATTTCTTGGTAGGATACAGACGTCAGAGTGGGTTAATTGACATCCTTGTCGAGGCTATGAATGCTTGTTGATAGCAATGGCCTTGTCAACAGTATTGGAGACATTAACTTAAACGACATGGCTTTCTTTTTCCAAGTTTGTCACCAGTTTTCGTTTCTTTAAACAAAAGTTATCTGAAACTAGACTGCGTCATGATTATTTAAGATTTTCAAATGACTTTTCAATTGTTCTTCGATTTTAAGTTTTTCATATTTTTCTAACCTGAACTCATTCATGTTACAGAGATAACTGCTTCTCCCAGCATGTCGCCATTGTTGGCAGCAATTATAAAATTGTTATTTTTTCTATATCAATTAAATGATCTATATCGCTGCCTAACTAGGATCATGAAATTTTATTACTCTTCATGAGCAGTTTTCGAAACGACAGTTGTAAATTGTCGCTTCTCCCTATCGTCTATTCAAGATTTGTTTTCATGACTGAAAGCATGAAAACCTGCGACTGTGATTACCATTATGTTTTAAATTTTCATTAAAGGCAAATTGTTCATATAGTTTGTTATGGAATTTTGATTCCTTGCCATGAAGATGTTACTCTCTTTGTTTTGATCCTTTCAATTCCAAGCATGCTTAAGAGGTTGATGGTTTTATGAACAAAGGACCCCCACAATTTATTTTTTTTGCATGGTTTTGGCTTGATTCTTGGCTATGTTTCTTTTACAAAACTTTGCTTTTTCGATTTTTGACTTACCCAAACTTGGTGATCAAACCCACGATGCGTGCACTTATTTTCATTTTAATGATTTCACCCTAGCTCGTACTGAATGCAGAGGTGGAATATGGTTTGCAGATTGCCATCATTTCTAAGGATGGCCTTGGGCTTTGCAAACCTTCTTCGCATGCGTTTTAATTAAACGTTAAACCCATCGTATGACTCTTTACAATGTTCATTGTTGGGCTCGGGGTTATGGCTTTGTTTTGTTTTCACAAACCCTACCTATATTATGTGTTTGTTTGATTACCCTCCCATCCAGTATGGCTCTTGTCATGAGAATTGAACCAAACTGTATCCAAACCCTACTCTTATACGATGATGCCAGAGGAGATTTGGAGAGAAGTGGCTGGCTTGTTTTCATTAGGAAGTTTCAGGGTTTCAATTTACAGGTTACCCAAGAATTTTCCTTCTCCTTTGATGGTTGTAGAGAGAAAGTTGGTGATGTGCAACTGAAGGTTACCAAGGAGTTCCGGAGTCAAGCCACAAGGTTACCAGCAAGTGGTCAAAAATGGTTTAAATACACAAAAGTGGAAGAAGTTCCTTGGACCCTCTTGTTTACATCTCGGAAAATAACAAGCTATGATAAAGATATGCCCATTTCCACCTTGAAAGCTTGGTGGCATGATTTACTTGTTGTGGTAAAGAAGTTTGTTACCTGTGAGGGATGTTTCAGTTTTGTCTTTCTCTATCATTTGTGCTTGCTTATGGTTTTTATAGTTTTTCCCTTGAACATGTTGTATTACTTACTGAGGAGTCTTTATAAAATGGGTAAAAGATATAAAAATCAAGGAGTTGACTCTATCCTCTTCCATCATGGCCTAATTAAAATCTTACTTGTGCATCAGTTAGAGTCACAGAGTGATAATTGGGACTCATTTGTAGTGAGAAATGGTTTCTCTAATCCAAATATGGATGAGGTCGATAAGCGAATGGTTGAAGAAACCCTAACCTACCCTACGACATCTCTCTCACCTCCCCAGATTTGTGTCCCTTCCCCTAACAGCTAACCCCTGATCGATCTAAAGGTCATTGAAAAGGCCTGTCGGTAGATTACACATACAAATGACTATGTTAAAAATGTAAAGAGACCTACAGGAAAGAGATCTAAAAGCAATGTTGATATAAGTTTTAAGAACAAAAGGGATGGGATATTGATATCGCGGATTCTTCGTAACAAGATGAATTCTCATGCAAATGCGATTAATATGATCGAGGTTAATGAGAGTTCTAACTCTGAAATAGACAAATCCCTTGCAGAGGAAGACCCTTTGTCATTCGAGCCACACCCTGATCGACCCTATAACTTTGTCAATAATTTACCTTCCTATTTGAAAGACAATCCATAATTTCCTTGTGTCAAGCTTTGCAATGAATCTACTATTCATATGGAGGGTGCTCCAGTCCAAAATCTTGTTTGTTCTAATGCAAATACCACACAGTCAAAGTGTGAGGTCTGTCTATCATGGATTGATAGATATTATACTAATATCCCAGTTCTACAGTCACGGGTTAAGGCTTTAAACGATCAGGTCGATGTTTTAACGTGCGAAAACTTGAGGCTCGAGTCAGTTATTCAAGGAAAGGAAAAATGTATGAAGACCCTAGGCCATGTGATATTTAAAAATGTTGAGGCTACTACAGCCATTGTAAATTCCAAGGTTTCACGATACGATTTGATTGCATGGTTAGAGGTATGATCTTTTAAATTAATACCATGTTTGTTTTCATTCTTAAGTTAGATTATTTGGTTTGTTGAATAAACTATATTTCATTATTAAATTAGTCTGTTTTATTCATTAAATAAAATGAGATTTCATTTACTAAAATAATTAGCTATAGAATCGCAAGATTCTGTAGCAAGTTATGTTAATTCGAATTGTGTAAATTAATGACAGAAAATGTATCTGAAATCTTTGTATTTTTCTTTTCTTTCGAGATATTCAGGGATCCATGATTTCAAAATTGATTTGAGGCACTCTTGAGAGCTTCCAGTCATATCTATGATGTATTTTGAATGAACAGAAATGAACTGTTGTTAGATTTAGTAAGATCAGGATGGTTGCATCCCCGTTTATTTTTCAAACAAATATTTGATCTCAGGAACAAAAATAGTTATCTTTCCTGAGGCCTTTATAAACCTACCATTTTGTAAATAGAGGCATCGTGGCCTGGGGCTTATTGTGAACAGTTTATACTCGAATTTAGACATAATCAATATTTACTTTATGCTTTAGTCATCTGTGAATGTGGTTATGATCTATATTTTGTTTATCTTTATAATTGAATGACTGCAGATAGCTTTCGTCTTCGCAGGTTGTTTTGGTTCTCAAGATAGTTTTCCTCATGGTTCATGATTTTATGCTTCAGTTTTAGCAAAACAATTAAATGATATTTCAATTCACGTTATGAGGTTTGCCTTACATATGTTGATTGATTAAATGTAGGCTATAACTGTACGATTTATCCCATGTGTTATCGCTTTTGATCTATTATATCACTGTAATTATTTTGCATCTTATTGTTTTATCAATTGAATACACCAGTCAATGCATAGTTTGGCCTTTGCACCAAACAGTGTTAAGATGCACATTAGATTTATCTCATGGATGGACTAATGCACGATTTATGCAAACAGTTGGATGCATACTCTTCAAATGATTAATAGGTTAGTTTATTCTTTTATTTCATTTTCTTTCTTATTATAGAAGTTTTTATATATAGTATAATTTTCGCTATCTATATCTTTCTGTTTGATTAAGTAGTTTAATATTTGATCTTGTGAATGCATATAAACAAGAAAACAAATAGTACTTTTGCTTTCTTTATTACTGTCGTTA
>SNQJ01S0014898.1:29082-52943 GCA_010110895.2 Picea sitchensis | reverse complement strand
ATCTTGTACTTGAACATTTAAGTGGGGTAAAAGGAGGTTTCCCCCTCAAA
This sequence comes from Picea sitchensis, assembly GCA_010110895.2. Classification (NCBI taxonomy): domain Eukaryota; kingdom Viridiplantae; phylum Streptophyta; class Pinopsida; order Pinales; family Pinaceae; genus Picea; species Picea sitchensis. The sequence continues at coordinate 52,893 of SNQJ01S0014898.1, read as the reverse complement.
GAGGCTTATTATCTGAAATTATCTCTTTTTCAAGGCATTGAGTACTTTTTCTAAGGTTTTTCTATGCTATATTGATATTTGGTTCTTAACATAGATTTATAACACAACCAATTGCTTCCTAGGATAACCTAAACCTTATTTCATGTTTCCCTATGGATTACCTTTCCAATGGCTATACTCATGCTCCAAACTTATTTCTAAGCTAAAATTTATGGTTTCCTAAAATCAACAGTTTCACCCTTTTTTGTTAGGAAATGAGGAATACTTCCACACTAAACCTAAAAAGAGAGGGAGAAATATTTAACAAGAAAGTAAATGACAAAGAAAACACACAGTACACATGTATTTTACCTTGGAAACCCAAACGAGAAAACGAACATTCCTTCAACGTTCTGCTCGCTTGTTGTCTTATTCATTCAAAATAAAACTATAAAATGTTACATGCCTAACCTTGGTCCACACCTAAGACACAATTGACATCATACCTTTTTTCTTTACAAAAGAACAACTCTATAGCCAATTCGGCTTACATATGCATGGCCATCAATCTCTAAATATTGGCTAACCATCCATTATTATATTTTTACAACATTAGAACACAACTTCTTTATAGGCTTTATAGTAGGTAAAACCCTAAACAAAATCTTTCCAAAGATGGTTACATATCCATGTATATCATTAGATAAAAATCCCACTAATCTCAAGATTCTAGTGCAGTTAACTACCAAGTAAGATTACTAATCGACTACCAATCATCCTTCATTCAGTCTTCAGTCAGTTACCACACACTCTCCTTTCAACCTCTTTTCGGTTGACCTCTTTGACTTCTTGTCGATATATTTGACTTTGAATTTACCCAATTGAATCACATCGACCTTTGAATTGCTTTCAATACGTTGGAATTAAACTTTACCTAGTCAAACCACCTTGACCTTCAACTTGATTTATATATCTTCGAATTAGACTTTACTCAGTTGAACCACCTCGACCTTTGTCTTGCTGTCGATTCCTTCGAATTTTACTATCATTCGATCCACCTCAACCAGACTTTCACTACAAAGAATATAATGACCCAACATTCTCCCACTTTTTTTTTTCTTTGTTGAAACTAGGAGACTAATGAACTCCCATTCACAAACCCATGGAATCAATTCCCATTTCCTCTCTACACCAAGAGAAATTCACAACACTCAAAAAATTGGTCAAATATTTTGTTATGTTTTCCAACATGTCTACTTTCTCTAGCACCACCTTGTTTCTTTCCACAATGTCTCTCACGAAATGGTATTGTACATCAATGTGCTTTGTCTTAGAATGGTAATTTGGGTTCTTTTCCAGGAATATTGAGCTTTGATTGTCGCAACATATATTCATAGATTTTTTCTCAAACCCAATTCCTGAACACAACTTTGCAGCCATACGACTTCTTTACTTCCATGAGTGGTTTCCATGTATTCAACTTCTTTTGTTGACAAGGCTATGACTATGTGTCTCTTACTCATCTAGTGGATTAATCCACTGAACATCTTGAACACATATCCATTGGTAAACCTTCTTCTATCCATATCTCCAATCTAGTCGATGTTGAAAAATCCATGTACATTTATTTCACTATCATATATAGGTTTTCCTTGATAGCTTATAGAATAATATTTTGTGCCACACAAATACCTGAATACTCTCTTGGCAGTTCTCTAGTGATCCTTCCCATGTGTCAACATGTATCTTCTCAACACTCCCACTACATGGGCAATATTTTGGTCGAGTGCAGACCATCACATACATTATACTACCAACAACACTTGCATAGGGAACACATTTCATTTCCTCTATTTCCTCCTATGTCCTTGAACATTGTTCATTAGTTATCCTTTCTTCCACAAGAATTGGCACCTTCACAATTTTGCAACCCTGCATGTTGAAACCTTTCAAGACTGTTTTAATATACTTTTTATGGTTCAACCAAATCTTTATAGATGATTGATCTCTCTTGATGTCCATTACCAGAATGAAGTTTTTTGCACCAAGATCCTTCATGTCGAACTTGGAGGATAACTTCTTCTTCACCTCATTTATTTCATTCATGTTGTTTCCAATAATAAATATGTCGTCAGCATACAATGCTACATCTATGAAATTCTCACCTTCTTCTTTGGAATATATGCAGTGATCAAATTTGCTTCTCAAAAACCCTAATCTAACGATATATGTGTCTAACTTTTGGTACCACATCCTTAGTGATCGCTTTATACCATAAAGGGATATTTTCATTTTTCACACCAAATATATATTTCCCTTTACTACAAATCATTGAGGCTATTTCATGTAGAGTTCTTCTTCCAGGTCCCCATGTAGGAACATTGTCTTTAAATCCATCTATTGTATTTCTAGATCGAATGTTGCAACCAAAGAAAGTATTACTCTAATGGAGGTTAATGTTGCAACTTGGAAAAAAATATCACCAAAGTCAACTCCTTTGAACTAGGAATATCCTTTTTCTACCAGTCGAGATTTGAATTTATCGACTTGACCTATTGCATTCATATTCTTCTTGAATACCCATTTTCTACTGACGAGATTTATTCCATTAGGTAATTCAACTAAGTCCCATGTCTCATTCTTGTGCAAGTATTCTATCTCTTTGACCATGGCACCCTTCCATAGTTTTCCCTCTACTGAGTCAACTGCCTCCCAACTGACTTGGTCTCATAATCAGTGGAAGTTAACATAAATGTGGAAATAAATTCAGGTGGACCATACCTTTTGAATGATTTTCTTACTCATTATAACCTCCTTACAACTAGGTTCAGTTGTTCCACCTCTTCTTCTGATTCAGTCAACTCATCTGAATCATCTTCTTCGTTCATCAGTTCAAACTAAACCTTCTCTAGATTATTCTCGTTCTGAACCATCTCTTTAGGCTCAAAATTTCTTTTGAATTCTCTGAAGACCACATATTGATTGTACATTGTTTTCCTTGATGCATGATTCCAAAGATTATAACCTTTGATTCCTTATTTTTATCCAATCAAAATACACTTGAATTCCTTCTCATCTAGATTTCTCCTCTTTTCTTTGGGAACATGCACAAATGAATCACAACCAAATACTTTAATATGTGAAATTGAAGGAGTATTACTAGACCATACCTCATGTGGAGTCTTTTCGACTAGCACTGATGAAGGAGACAAATTCAATATATATTTTGCAGTGTTGACAACCTCTGCCCAAAATTATTGTGCGATCCAAACACCACTGATCATTTTCCTTTCCTTGTCCATCAATGTTTTGTTCATTCTCTCAGCAACTCCATTTTGGTGTGGGGTATATGGTGTATTATTTTGGTTTTCTATGCCATATTGCTTGCAAAATGGATCAAATTCCTTTCCACAAAATTCACCACCGTTGTCAGTTCTCAGCACCTTAATCTTCTTATCTATTTGGATTTCTACAAGAGATTTAAACTCTTTTAGTTTATCAAAAACCTATGATTTCTTCCTTAGGAAATATATCCATGTCTTCCTAGAAAAATCATTTATGAAGGAATATAGGGATCCACCAAGTGAAGGCACTGAAACAGGGCCAAACATATCACTATGAACCAACTCTAGAATCCTCATTTCCCTTGTCGCTCCAGATGGGAACCTCACCCGAATTTGTTTTCCATATATATAATGTTCAAAAAATTTGAATTCTAAATTACATTAAGGAAAATCTTCGATCATACCTTTGTTATACATAGCTCAAAGTAGTTTTTCTCCAATATGTCCCATCCTCTTTTTCCATAGCATGGTTGGGTTGACTTTATGATGACTTATCGATTTAGTTTGAATCAACTAAGTCTGAGTCAAGTCGATTAGAGTCAAAGTCGAGTCAACTTCAGGAACAACAATGTTGTTGCATCCAGTCGAGTCGGCACTACCTAATAACTTGTGTAAGGCTCCAATACAAACTCCTTTCATTAATACCATCACACCTCTGACCATCTTGCACAAATCCTTGTGAAATAGAGTCTGCACCCCTACATCAGTCATATTGCTAACATATATCAAGTTTCTTGCCAAACCCATAATGTGTAGAATACTTGGAAGGGTTCTACTCCTCCCATCATGTAGTATCTGTTATCACTCCAGGAAACTCTCCTAGGCTGTAAGTCGGATATGCTTGGTAACTAACTCTTTTTGAATCAATTTTCTAAATAATTGAAATGGTTTGTGGATCAAGATGAATTTCTAAGTACTTGAATGTGTTTTCAAGACTGTCTCGAGATACAAAATCTCACAAGGCTTTCTAGCACCGTGGTCAGATAAAGTTTGATTAAATGGGGGAAAGAAAACAGCTATTGAACCAGATTATGTTTCATGCCAACAAACACAATGGGTCTAACAACCAAGAACTAACTTATGATAATCAGCTAAGACAATTAATCAGTGAGATGACAGTCACTGCAAATTGAATGAGCTTCAACAAAGGACTTCCACTCATAAGCTATAAAAGAACAGAAGAGAAAATCTGACACAAAACTGAAAGAAGCTTGCAATTTTTTATAAAATAAGANTGATAATCAGCTAAGACAATTAATCAGTGAGATGACAGTCACTGCAAATTGAATGAGCTTCAACAAAGGACTTCCACTCATAAGCTATAAAAGAACAGAAGAGAAAATCTGACACAGAACTGAAAGAAGATTGCAATTTTTTATAAAATAAGAATAGGTCTTTGTGTTACAGAGGCAACATCATAGTATTCAAAGTCGAACCCTTGTTTGATATCAAAACAGGGATTTTATAGCCTTTACAAACAGTTGAACAGATCCTAAAAACATGGATCTGTCATTAAATGAAAACAGTTCTATTCTATTTAAACAACTCTAAAATTAAATTCTTTAACAGCTAAACTGAGTGATTGAACTGTCTTCAATCTTCAAAAGTCACCATTTTCCTTCTTCAGCTTCAGCATCTGCAATGTGGTGAAATAACATGACACCTGTGTATGACTGTTGAAATTTCCAGTATTCGTGGCCGAGTTTTTAGCAAATAGATTTTGATGTGTAACCAAAATCCCTCGAATCTCTGATGTTGAACTTCTAGCATCCGATCTTCTAATCCCCTGATACACTGGCATATCTTCGAAACACGTTTGAAATGAACTGTTGTGTTTTCCGCCTCAAAACTTGCTTGCCCAGCTTTCAACAGCACAACCGTTTGAAATTTTCACGGGTAAGCTGTTGAAAGCTATCGCTTTCCACAGCTAACGGGTAATGAAATATTAGCCTGACGCTGTTGAAAGTCTCGATAGTGCACAAAAAGAGCTTTCGCCTCCAAAATTGATTTCGAACCAAAATCAGTTGGCATCTGACTTCTCACCTTGCATGTTGACGGCCACCTGAGCAAGGACCTTCAGGTCTGAATGAGGTTTTCATTTCAACTTTTGCTTTAACCCCCTGATCTGCCTTTTAAGGCGTTTGACAAGCAATCTTAAGCTGCTGCAGTTTTTTGTGATCTTTTCCTTCCTCTTTTTCTCCTTTACGCTCTCCTTGGCCAGTCTTTCAAACGCTGCATTTGTCTTTGCAAAGTTATCAGATAATTTTTTATACCTGTCTTTAATCACCCGCTCCAGAACTTCTTGTTGTGTAATTACTTCTTTCAGCTGTTTGATCCTTTGAGACTTATTTGACTTAGGGTTTCTAGATGATTCTCCCTGCTCTATATCACTGAAAGTTTGATAATTCTGAGCACATTCGGATGATTGTTCAGAACTCTTGACTGCAGGGTATTGAATTTGTTGCTCATATTCATAATCTAAGTAAGGCAAGTTGAGTATGTTCTTGCCTGCACTCTTCTCTGTTGGATGCCCTGTATTTTGTTGTGTAGTCTACTCTATTTCCTATTCAAAATTTAGTTTTCTTTTTTACCTGTGGGACTTCAATCCAGATAATCTATCTTCTGAAGGTCCTGGTAAATCCCTTCTTCTTCTTGAACTGCTCTGAGGGGCTGATTGCTTCTTTACACCAATCATTTGTTCATTTGTCGTCTGGTTCAGGGTTTCAAAGCCTTCCCAGAATAGAAAGTGCTCCCATGTCCTCCCCTGTTGTTTCAACTCTTGGAGGAGAATCAGTTTAATGAGGCCTGGGTGACATAGAGTATTTTTTATGCTCAAAGGTTGAGCTCTAATTCTCCTGCATACCTTGGTCAAACTGTGATATAAGAAATAAGGCAAATTGATGGGGGTCTTGTTTGTGAAGTGATCCATCAGTTTAAAGTGATACATCATCAATTTTTCATATCTTCCCTCTGTTGTAATGTATAATTGAATGCCTTTAAATAAATCTTGCCACTCTTCATCCAAATATGAAACGAGCATACCTTTCCTCCACGCTTTGTGCTTGTACCCATCTTTCAGATAGAACCTGAAATCTTTATTTTTAGGAGCGGTGGTTTTAAACCATATTTGACCAGTTGTCGGCAATCCCGTTGCTGCTGCAATGAACTCCTCATCCACTTTGAATTCCACAGAGCCAACCCGAGCTCTGTTGCCATCAAATGTCTTGGCGAAGGCTTCAGCCGTGGCTTGGTGGCACCCAATTTGCAATCTTTCTGCAAATTCCATACATCCCGCATTTGAAAAGTGCCTCTGGACCTCGGGATGCGATTGCAAAAAGGATACGTTATCCAGTTCTCGTTTGAGTAAAACGCCACCGCGTCTTCTCAGCATTCTGCAGCTCCAGCACCTGACCACTGTAATCCCTGTAACCTCTTTAGTCGAACCGATTTTTTGCGCTGCTGAAAGCAGTCTCGGCTTTGACTTTGTGTTGGATCAAATGAAAACCTCGACTGTATTTTGGAAACAACTTGTAATATGCAAACTCTGCCTGATTTGATGGTGTCAGGCTGACGGTACCTCCTTTGTACCTGCATCGCCGAACACAAACTTTCCATTTTGGGTGTGATGAGAGTTGAGCGTGGGTTCTGGAATGATTTCAAATTACCGTCATATCCTGACACACATGATCGTATTTCTATGATCACCCACTCCCACCAGCGCATGTCTTGGATTTTCTCTGACGTGGGGGTGATCACCTCATCATTTCTTTCATACGTGGATAATGAGCATGTGATTCCCGCTTCATGCAGCAACGGTGCATGGAGAACGCCTCTTCCACCACGCTCGCTTGCTACTTTCACCAGCACGCGACTCCTTTGAAAACCCCTGTTAGCTGTGGAAGGTATGTACTTTCCACAGCGCACCGTTTTATAGAAAACTTACCTTAGCTGCGGAAAGTGATTACTTTCAACAGCGTGCCATATCACTTGAAACTGCTCCTTAGCTGTGGAAAGAGGGTACTTTCCACAGCGCGCCATGTGCGAACTAACTGTCAGAACTTTTACGCTTTGTCACTTTCCACAGCGCGCCAACTGATGAAAAGACCTCCTTAGATGTTGAAAGTGGGCACTTCCCACAGCGCACAATGAATCTTTCGGACGTTTGTTAGCTGTTGAAAGTGATTCATGCCAATTTACAAAAAGAAGACTTCATGGACCTCATTTATTCCTAGGACAAAAACGCAACCTAAGCTTGCATCCAAAGAAACTCAAAAAATAATTTGAAGTGACAACCTAACACTTAAGGGAAAACAAATAAATTGACAAGTTTATTTGAGGAGTTAATAGTATCAATGGAACTCTTCCTCATTCGACAATTTTGATTGTTGAGTCATCCCCCAAGAACACATCTCCTCCTTTATATTGTTCATATTCATAGAATCATTCTCTATGCAGTGTCATATGATATGATGCTCCTGCATTGATCAACCAAACATATTTATCTGACTGTGCACTGGTGAATGCCAGGTACACATCACCTCCCTTATCTACATTCATCTTTCTCTTAGTTGACTGCTTATTGTCAGATCTTGTACTGACTTCCATTTCCTTCGACTTGCAGTCCCTTTTGTAATGCCCATATTTACCACATTTCCAACATCTCTGTGTCGACTGAATAGGGGATTTAGATCTACCCTTTGAATTATACTTTCTACCATAGAATTTTCCTTATCTGTATCAACCAGTTGACCTCTCACCAATGATGTGTCTTTGTTATATCCTTCCATGTTCTTCCTTATCATTTATTTTTACAGTAGAGATACAACCACTTATTATATCACTAATGTTTTTGAATTTCTCCCTATAGCCATGAATAATCTATCACAGGAGTCTGGAAAAGAACATAATAGGATAACACAATTTACTTCTTCGCATCAGATCATGTACTAACTTCCATTGCCTTCAACTTGTAGTCCCTTTTGTAATTCCTAACTTTACCACATTCCTAAAATCTTCTCATCAATTGAACATGGGATTTAGATCTACCCTCCGAATTAGACATTCTACCGAAGAATTTTCCTTTATCTTTGTCAATCAGTTGACCTCTCACCACTAATTCATCTTTGGTCGATCCTTCCATGTTCTTCCTTCTCATTTATTCTGATATTAAATATGAAACCATGTCTTATAGTGCTAATTGTTAAATTATGAGCTTGATTTCTTATGCAGATTAATTCTTTTATTTTCTTCAATACTTTGATTCCAACTTAATACACTTCAACAATACCAAATCATAACCGAATATCAATAACTATGTAGATAAGTAAGCATGCACATCAACAACACATATAGCCTAGGGAAACCCTATACAGGGAGAAAAACCCTAGCAAACAATATTCCTTTATTGCATTAATAATGTAAGATCACTTACAAATATCCACCATGAATGTTCTTCTCTTAAAGTGCTTTCCAAGATGACTCTGACCTGACAAAGACCTAATAGACCTTGCTGAAATACACCTTTGATATGTTTCTTCTATTACTGATATACAACACTGATATGTTGCTAATATACGCCTTTGATATGCAACCTATATTGTTGATATACAACATTGATACGATTCTTTGGTATGTTGCCTCTTTATCATTGATATTCTCCTCTATTTCTTCACCCTTAACTAGCATATCAAACTGTGTTGAAGAGAGGGTTTGACCTCTGCTTATATAGGCTTAAGAGGAGAAGAGGAGAGGCTCGAAATAGTAACCTGTTTGCATGCTTTAATCATAACTCAACTTTATACTTTAGTTCAAACTTAGAACTAGACTTGACATTGGTATACTATAGTTTGAAAATAGAACTAGACTTGAGACTGGTATACTTTAGTTTGAAAATAGAACTAGACTTGAGACTTTAGTCACAACTCAACATTACACTTTAGTTCAAAAATTGAACTAGACTTAAGACTTCAGTTGCAACTCAACATTAAACTTTAGTTCTAAAATAGAACTAGACTTAAGACTTCAATTACAACTCAGCATTACACTTTAGTTCTAAAATAGAACTAGACTTGAGACTTCAGTTACAACTTGACTCTTTACAAGGAAATTCAAAATTCTCTTCATGGTGGATAGTGTTACACGTGCCAATGCAGTAGATCAATACATTTATATCATTTTCAATATTAGGAATATTGTTTATTTCTAGCTCATGGGAATTATATATTCAACCTAACTTTGTCTAGATGCCTTGAATTTTTCTCATGGCTCACAAGGCTTGACTAGGATCACAGAGGTTGTACATTCCCCCTGACTTTTGCACTAATCTATCTATGCTCACAGAGGTTGTACATTCCCCCTGAATTTTTCACTAGATTGTCTATGCTCACAGAGGTTGTGCATACCCCTGAATTTTTCATTATACTCACATAGCATCTCATTCGTCCTGACTTTTGGTTTGACTCACAGAGGTTGTATGTTCCCTCTAGATTTTTTCAATACCTCACAAGACTGGTTGATTCTCCAAATCTCCCTGGCTAACCTCAGGGTGGCCCATATGGCCTCTCATTGGAGAATGACTGTCAATGTTACCAAATTTCACACACTCTCTCAGTGAGGGAGCCATTCTCAGCCACACCAATCTTGCCTCTCAGCTGCAAAAAATATCTCGAGGCCAGAGGCTTGGTCAGGATATCAACTACCTACTCGCTTGTGGCTATGTACTGTAACTTTACAATTTTTCTCTGGACCAAGTATCGGATGTAGTGGTACCTCATGTCAATATGATTTGACCTATCATGAAATATCGGGTTCTCTGTCAATTTTATGCAACTTTGATTATCACAGTGAACCACTATTGTCTTGATCTTATCACCAAACAACCCAGAAACTAATTTTCTGAGCCATATTGCTTCCTTCCTAGAATCACTTGTTGCAATGTACTCAGCCTCTGTTGTACTCTCTACAATGGATCCCTTCTTCCAGCTTGACCAAGAGATCATAGCGGATCCTAAAATGAAACAGTATCGGGAAGCACTCTTCTGATCCACTAGGCTTCCTACCCAGTCAACATCTACATACCCATGAAGAAATAAACCACCACTGGATGTATATCTCAGACCCTAAGTAATGGTCCCTGTGAGATATCTCAAGATGTGATTTTCTACCACCGAGTGTATTTGTCGTGGTTCAATCATGAGCTAACTCATTGCAATCACTGCATAGCATATATCTAGCCTAGTGTGGATCATGTACATCAATGATCCAATCAATTGCCTATACATGGTGGGATCCACCAAATCTGAACCTGTATTAGAATCATGCAACTTCCTTAGGTTGGTAATCATCGGAGTAGACATGGATTTGCAATCCATCATACCAAACCTATTTAGTACATCCAATGTGTATTTTCCTTGTGCCATAAATATCTCTCCCTGTCATTTCCACACTTCCAATCCTAGGAAGTAATGCATCAATCCTAAGTATTTCATCTCAAATTCTGAGGTTAGCTCCCTCTTACACCAGGCTATTAGCCCTTCATGTCCTGTTATAAAGAGATCATCAACATACAATATTAGTATAATAGGTTGGTTACCTCTTACCTTGAAGTACATATTTGCATCAGCATCACTTTTCTGAAAGCCTAGGATTTTAAGAAAGCCATCAATCCCGTCATACCAAACTCTGGGATCATGCTTAAGACCATACAAGGACTTCCTTCTCTTGCATACATGAGTGCCTTTTTTATGAAGTACAAAACCATATGGTTGTTCCACAAAGACCTCATGTTCAATCTTTTCATTCAAGAATGTTGTTTTTACATCCATCTAATGTAGCTTCCAACCAAGAATGGAAGCTAAAGTAATAATAGTTTGAATGGAGGTATACCTGGCTATAGGGGAAAAAGTCTCTTCGTAGTCGATTCCTTCTTTCTGAGTAAAGCCTCCAACTAAAAATATTTCTTTGAACTTTTCCACACTTCCATCAGCTACATCTTTGATCTTATAGATCCATTTGGAAGAAGCCACTGATTTTTATTTTGGCCTCGGCACAATGTCCTAAATTCTTGTCCTCAAGCATGTCATCCTTTGATAAATTTGATAAATTACAATGTCCTCAAGCATGTCATCCTTCCATACTTGTAATTTATCAAATTCTTCAAATGAAGAATTTTTTGCATCACTAATGTTTCTCATCATTACAACATATCCTTCAAACCTATGAGGCCTCCTCCTTTTCCTAAAAGTTCCTTTGGGAGAAACTATCCTTTCTGCTTCCTGCACTATTTCTTTAAGCCACCCTGGCTTCCTTTTGGCTAGAGGTTCTTCAAGAGTTATTTATAACACTTCAGCAGGTTCTAGGGGCTCATTACTTGTCCCTTCACAAGTTTCTTCTCTCTGATCATCTGACTCTTCATTTTCAGAAGAGGGTGAAGCTGGTTGAACTTGTTTTGATTCCTGTTGAAGTTCTCTGGATTTCTTAAATGTGGCTTCCTCATGGAAATTCAATCTCTTCTTACCTCTATTTTCCTCTGACCTGGTATATAATTCCTGTAATCCTTGGAGTTCTCACTATACCCCACAAAAACCCCCTTTCTTGCCTGAGGGTTCCATCTTTGTCGTCTTTTCCCTAGGGACATGAATATACACATGACACCCAAATATCCTTAGATGCCCTACTTTAGGTTTGATCCCTAAGAAGACCTCTTCAGGAGTATTTTCCTTCAAGATAGCATGTGGAAACCTGTTCTGAATATACATGACAATGGAGGTAGCTTCTGCCCATAAAGAATTTGATAGATCCTGGTGAAACATCATTGCTTTCGTTGCCTCACAAATTGTCTTGTTTTTCCTCTCAACAACTCCATTTTGTTAAGGGTTATATGGAATGGCCAACTATCTCTTGATTCCTACGGACTTGTAGAAATCCTTAAACTGGATAGATTCAAACTCTCCTCCATTTTTTGTTCTAAGGATTCTAGTGTGTTTCCCTTACTGCTTTTCAATAAATGCTTTATAATCTTTGAATTTATCAAACATGTTACTTTTAGCTTTAAGGAAATATATCCAACATTTTCTTGAGTAATCATCAATAAAAATGACATAATACAAACAACCACTAAGTGAGGGAGATGAAATGGGACCACATACATCAGAATAAAATAGATCTAAGATGCCCTAAGTTGTGTTGTCACTACTAGGAAATTCTTTCTTTATATTTTTACCTAGCATGCATCCCTTACAAATTTCATTTTTACTAAGAGAAATAGAGGGCATGCCACATACCTTCTTCTATAGATATGGAAGATATTTGTAATGAATATGTCCAAGTCTTTTGTGCCACAACTCGCTGGAGATAGTCGCATCATGAGCCAATGCCTGAACTGACTGTCCTGACACGACGTACAGTCCTCCACTGTGATTTCCAATGGGTTATGCTCTACTTAAGTGGCTACCTTTAGCCCATAGTAGTGCCTTCCTTTCCCTGAACATCACCCAATATCCATTGTCCTCAAGGGTTGCAACTGATAGTAGATTCTTCTTGAGCCCTGGAACATATAATACTTCATCAACATGAAGTCTAGCCCCAGATTCCAATCTGAAAGAGATAGAGCCTACTCCCTCTATATTGTAACATTTGTCATCCCCAAGCTCAACATGCTCTAAAAAAGATTTTTTCTCAAAATCTGAGAGGATATATTTGAACCCTGTCATGTGCTTTGATGCACCACTATCTACTAACCAAGTTTTTGGCCCCGTGAAAACTGAACTAGATAAGGCAGAAACCAAGTAATATTCTTTTCTATTTTCTTTCTCATTAGAAGGACTTTTCTGATTTATTTTGGATTCATCATCTTCAGCAGTTGAGGCGTGATGTTTCCCTTTCCTAGGATATTTCTTTCTAAACCAACAATCTTTAGCAAAATGACCCAACTTATTACAACTAAAGTAGGGATGATTTTAGGGGCTAAATTTCGCTCATGGGCTAATTTTCCATGTTTTTTCCAAAAACAAGATTCGCTATTTTAAAAATGATTCGCCCAAATTTTATAGGATAAAATTATTTTACCTTAAAAATCGCCAAAAAATTATAAAAACTATATAAAATAATTAGAAATTTGAATATTTTTACAAAAATATCGCCAAACATTTATAGTTGACATATGAAGGATTAGTAAGATTCGCCAAGGTTTCTAAATTTTAAAATACATTTTCATCCTTAAAATCATCCCTGAACTAAATCATTTAATCTTAGATGTATCAATATTCTTTCCTTTGAATGTACCTTTGGTGTTTGGCTTCCTCTAAGAGCCTTTCTGGAAAGTGTCTTTCTTCTTTCCCTTGAATCTTGATGCTAAATTTGAGTGCTCTTCTTTCGTTGGATCCCTCCTAGTAGTTGTGCGACTGTCCTCCTGGAGGCAATAATGTCATAACCTCTCAAACGTGGGTTGAATATATCTCCCAATTACACTGGATAAGAAGGTCTCCCATGAAGAAGGAAGACCGTAAAAAATGGTCTGCACTAAATCATCATCGTCCATTGTCACCCTTGTGACCAAAAGTTGATCTTTGATCTGGGCTATCCTGGAATAGAAAGATGCCACTGATTCACCTTTCTCCATATTCAAATACTTAAGCTTCTGATTAAGTGTCCTCTTCTGACTTGGAGCCTATTTCTCATACATATTCACCAAGGTATCCATACAGTCCTTGGTAGTCATTAACGAAGTCATTGCAGGCATTATACTATATTTGACGGAGTCAAAGATGATTCGCTTCACCTTTGCTTGACTCTTTCTTAAGGCCACTCTTCTTGCATTATTTGTGGGTTCCTCCACCACTATGGTCACATACTGCTCAAGATCATGCTCCTACAAAATATTTGTTATCTGAAGCTTCCACACATTGAATTTGGAAGCTCCTTCGAGCCTATCCTCGGCCCTAACTAAAATGGAGGATACCATTGACCTCACACTAGAAATTTAATCAAGCTAGCTTGGATATGTGTGTACATGTTGTTGTACTTCAACACGTTTAATACACCCTAAGCTTTGATACCATGTTAAATTATGAGCTTGATTTCTTATGCAGATTAATTATTTTATTTTCTTCAATACTTTGATTTCAGCGTAATACACTTCAACAATACCAAATCATAACCAAATATAAATAACTATTTAGATAAGTAAGCATGCACATAAACAACACATATACCCCATGGAAACCCTGTACAGGGAGAAAAAACCAAACAAACAATATTCCTTTATTGCATTAATAATGTAAGATCACTTACAAATATCCACCATGAATGTTCCTCTTAAAGAGCTTGCCAAGATGACTCTGAACTGACAAATACCTAAGAGACCTTGATAAAATACACCTCTGATATGTTGCTTATATTTTTGATATACAACACTGAAATGTTTCTCATATACACCTCTAATATGCAACCTCTATTGTTGATATACAACACTTATATGCTTCTTTGGTATGTTGCCTCTTTATCACTGATATGGTCCTCTATTGCTTCACCTTTAACCTAGATATCAAACTGTGTTGAAGAGAGGGTTCGACCTCTTCTTATATAGGTTGAAGAGGAGAAGAGGAGAGGCTCAAAATACTAACCTATTTGCATGCTTTAATCATAACTCAACTTCATACTTTAGTTAGAACTTAGAACTAGACTTGAGACTGGTATACTCTAGTTTGAAAATAGAACTAGACTTGAGACTGGTATACTCTAGTTCGAAAATAGAACTAGACTTGAGACTGGTATACTTTAGTTCAAAAATAGAACTAGACTTGAGACTTTAGTCACAACTCAACATTACACTTTAGTTTGAAAATAGAACTAGACTTAAGAATTCAGTTGCAACTCAGCATTACACTTTAGTTCTAAAATAGAGCTAGACTTAAGACTTTAGTTACAACTCAACATTACACTTTAGTTCTAAAATAGAATTAGACTTGAGACTTTAGTTACAACTTGACTCTTTACAAGGAAATTCAAAATTCTCTTCATGGTGGATAATGTTACACATGCCAATGCACTAGATCAATACATTCATATCATTTACAATATTAGGAATGTTGTTTGTTTCTAGCTCATACGAATTTTATATTCAACCTAACTTTTGCTAGATGCCTTGAATTTTGCTCATGGCTCACAAGGCTTGACTAGGCTCACAGAAGTTGTATGTTCCCCATGACTTTTTCACTAGTTTGTCTATGCTCACAAAGGTTGTACATCCCCCCTGACTTTTGCACTAGACTTTCTATGCACACATAGGTTGTATGTTCCCCCTGACTTTTTCATTAGACTCACATAGCATCTCGTTCATCCTAACTTTTGGTTTGACTCATAGAGGTTGTGCACTCCCCCTGGATTTTGTCAATACCTCACAAGATTGGTTAATTCTCCAAATCTCCCTGGCTAGCCTCAGGGTGGCCCATATGGCCTCTCATTGGAGAATTACTATCGATGCTACCAAATTTAACACTAGTGTGGTTGAATTACTCCCTATATCCATGACTAAGCTATCCCAAGAGTCTGGCAAAGAATATAATAGGATAACATATTTCGCCTCCTTAGTGATTTTAATATCCATAGATAAATGGATTAAAATGGTATTAAACACATTTAAATGCTCAGTCACCAAACATACCTCACTCATCCTCATAAGATACAGTTTATTTCAGAGAAACATTCTATTTATCATGGATTTTGACTAGTACAAGATTTCCAACTTGTCCCATAGTTTCTTGGATGAATATTCACCTGAGCCATTCAGTAGTACTGAATCTGCAAGAAAAAGTAGAAACGTGCTCCTTGCCTTTCTCTCAATTTTCTCCCATTCTTCCTTCGACATACCTATCGAAATGGTACCTGGACAGAGTGTTGTCCATTGTTATCGATCTACAAGGATATCCTCAATTTTAAGCTTCTAAAGATCAAAATATTTTCCATTGAATTTTTCGATCTCCATTCTCGAGATGCTCTCCATTATTTAACATAATATTTAAACATTTCTAACTTAAAACTCTTACTAAACCTAGGGTATAGCTCAAATCCAAGGTTTTTAAACCAATATCTGATACCACATGTTAGAACAATCTATAACACCACATGTTAGGAAATCAGGAACACGTCCACACTAAACCTAGCATAAGAGAGGAAGAAATATTTAACAAGAAATTAAATCACAAAGAAAACACATATTACACAGATATTTTACCTTGGAAACCCAAATGGGAAAACCAACATTCCTTGAGTGTTCTTCTCTCCTATTGTCATATTCATTCAGAATAAAAGGTTATGTGCCTAACTTTGGTCCACACCTAATACATAATTGACATCATACCTTCTTTATTTATAGAAGAACAACCCTGTATCCAATTCGAATTACATCTGCATGACCAAAAACCTCTAAATATTGGCTAACCATTCATTACTTTTGGGTTGTTATATTATTTGTAGTGAAATTCAAGTTGAGGTAGATTGACTGACAGTCGAAGGTCGAGGTGGATCGACAACAATTCGAAGGTTGAGGAAGTCGACCGGGCAAAGTCAAAGTCAAATATATTGACGACAAGTCAACCGACAAGAGGTTGAAGTGCAGAAATGAGACGACCAACTAGATACCAAATGAAGGGTGATTGGTAAGTCGACTATAAAAAAATCTCGAGATTTGCAAGATTTGTAGCCAATGATATGAAAAGATCTATAACCATTTTTGGGTGCCAATATTTAGGGTTTTCCTATTGTAAATATTATAAAGAGGTATGTTTAACTTTGTAAATGGTAATGTGAGAATGAAAAATGTTGTAATGATAATGCATGGTAAATCATAGGTTATTGGTCATGTATATGTAAGCCAAATTGGCTACAGGGTTGTTCTTGTGCAGGAAAGAGGGTATGGTCTCTATTATGTCTTAGTGTGGACCAAGTTTAGGCATGTAACCTTTTATTCAGAATGAATAATAAAAAAATAGAGTAGAAAACTCAAAGGAATGTTGGTTTCTCCCGATTAATGGTTCCAAGGTAAAATCTCGGTGTACTATGTGATTGCTTGTTTCATTTACATTCTTGATTAAATTCTTCTTCTCTTCTGCTAGGATTAGTGTGGAAGTTCCTTACATTTCCTAACATATGGTATCATAGATTAGGTTTTCTCTGAAAAGTGAGTGTTTAGAGCGGTGCTATGCTTTTATGATTATATCAAATCTTTATTTCCAATCTTGAATCTGAGAACTAAAACCTAGGTACAGTAAGAGTCATAAGTAATAAATTGTGTTAAATATCATGGTAAATAATGGCGAGAAGTTCCATAATCGAGATAGAAAACCTCAATGGCCATAATTTTGAGATTTGGAAGCTTAAAATGGAATATCTTCTTGTGGATCGAGAAAAATAGACAACGTTTTGTCTAGGTACCCAGCCAACATGCATGTCTATGGAAGAATGGGAGAAACTCGAAAGAAGAGAAAGAAGTATGATTCAGATTTTTCTTGAAGATTCAATGTTGTTGAATGGTGGGTGAATATTTAGCCAAGAAAATGTGGGAAAATATGGGAAATCTTATACTAGTCGAAATATATGGTAAATAAGTTGTTTCTCATAAAGAAATTGTATCTTCTGAGGATGAGTGATGGCAGTTTGGTGACTGAGCATTTAAATTTGTTTAACACCATCTTAAGCCACTTATCGTTTGTGGATATTAATATAATTGATGAGGATAAGTGTATCAACCTATTATGTTATTTTCCAAACTCCTCGGATAGCTTAGTCATGGCTATTGGGAGTAATACAACCACACTAGTGTTAAAGGACATGGTTTATTCTCTGCTTTCATAAAAAATGAGAAGGAAGAACATGAAAGGATCAACCAAATATGCTCTGGTAGTGAGAGGTCGACTAGTAGACAAATATAAAGGAATATTCTCTAGTAGAAAGTTCAAGTCGAAGGGTAGATCTAAATCACAGGTTCAGTCGACGCGAAGATGATGGAAATGTGGTAAAGTTGGGAATTATAAAAAGGATTGTATGTCAAAGGAAAATAAATTTAGTGCTAGATATAATGAGAAGTAGTCAATTGATAGAAAGATGACCTTGGAAAATGGAGGTGGTGTGTATCTGGCATCGACCAGTACACAGTTGGATCAAGATGTTTGGTTGATCGAATCAGGAGCATCCTATCATATGACACCACATAAGGAATGGTTTTGTGAATTTGGAAAATATGATGGGGGTGATGCATTCTTAGGGCAAGACTCGAAAACTAGAATTGTCAGACCGGGAAGAGTCTGGATGACACTACAGGATGGGAGGAAGATAACCCTTCTAGGTGTGCTGCGTAGTCTAGGTTTGGTAAGAAACATGATATCTATCAGCAAGATAATTGACACAGGCATGCATACTCTATTTCATAAGGATTCATGCAATATGGTTAGAGGTGCAATGGTATTAATGAGAGGATTTTGGAATGGTACCATGTACAAGTTGTTAGGAAATGTCGACTTGAATGGATGTAAAAAAATTGTTTCTCTTGAAATTGACTTGACTGCAAATCAACCTGACTCGATTTTGACACATCTCGACTCGACTCGAGCCAAGTTGATTCAAACAGACTTGACAATACATGATGAGATTGACCCAACTGGGTTATGGCATGAGAGGATGGGACACATTGGAGAGAAAGGACTTCGATCTATGCAAAGAAAATGTATGGTCGAAAGTTTTCCTGAATGTGGTTTAGAAGTCGAATTTTGTGAACATTTCCTATATGGAAAACAAACTGAGGTGAGGTTCCCATCTAGAGCAATAAGGGAAAATGGGATTCTAGAACTGGTGCATAGTGATGTATTTGGTCCAGTTACAGTGCCTTCACTTGGTGGATACATGTATTATGTATCCTTCATAGATGATTTTTCCAGGAAGACATGGATATATTTCCTGAGGAAGAAATCAAAGGTTTTTGAGAGATTTAAGGAGTTTAAATTTTTTGTGGAAAACCAGACAGAAAATAGAATTAAAGTGTTGAGGACTGACCATGGTGGTGAATTCTATGGAAAGGAATTTGATCATTTCTGTAAGAAGTGTGGCATAGCACACCAAAATACCACACCATATACCCCACAGAAAAATGTATTTTTCAAGAGAATGAACAGAACATTGATGGATAAGTAAAGTACCATTCTCAATGGTGCTCAACTCACACAATAATTCTAGCTGGAGGAAGTTGAGACTGCAGGATATATGGTAAATATGTATCCTTCATCGACACTAGTCAACACAACTCCAAATGAGGTATGGTCTGGTAAGAATCATTTGGTGGAACATCTCAAGGTATCTGGCTTTGATTCATTTGTGCATGTTCCCAAGAAGAAGGCAAGCAAGATGGACAAGAAGGAAGTTAAATATATTTTCATCAAATATAAGAAGGAATGAAAGGATATAAGCTCTGGGATCTTGCATCAAGGAGAATAGTGTACAGTTGAGATGTGGTCTTCAGAGAAGTCGAAGGTAAATATCAGCCTGAGGAATATGTTCAAACCAAGAATAATCATGATACAGTGTGGTTTGAACTGAGCAATGAAGAAGATGATTCATATGAGTCGACTAAATCTAAGGAAGAGGTGGAACAACTAACTCTGGTAGTAAGGAGGTCAGAAAGAGTAAAGAAACCAGTTGAGAGGTATAGTCTTCTCGACTTCCATTTTTCATTCATGCTATCTTCCATCGGCGATGAGCCCAAGTCGATTGGTGAGGCACTTGACTCGATAGAGGGTAAAATATGGAAGGAAACCATGGTCGAAGAGATGGAATCCTTGTAAAAGAATGAGACATGTGATTTAGTCAAGTTACCAAGTGGAGGAAATCCCTTTGGTAGCAAGTGGGTATTCAAGAATAAGATGAATGTAGTAGGTCAACTTGAGAATTTAAAATATCAAATGGTAGTGAAAGGTTATTCTCAAGTCAAGGGAGTCGAATTCAATGATATTTTTTCCTCTATTGCAAAACTAACTTCCATTAGAGTACTAATGTCTTTCGTTGCAACATTCGATTTGGATATAGAATATATGAATGTGAAGAAAACATTCCTACATGGGTACTTGAAAGAAGAAATATACATGAAATAACTTGAACGATTTGTAGTAAAGGGCAAGCAAGAGTTGGTGTGCAAACTCAAAATATCCCTTTATGGTCTAAAGAAAACACCAAGGATGTGGTACTAGAAGTTTGACACTCACATCCGTAGTTTGGGATTTTTGAGAAGCAAAGTTGATCACTGCATATTGATGTAGGAGCATCACCTTCAAAGTCAAATACACAAGTGTGGAGGCATGGATATGACATCTTATCATGATATAATTTCAAATCAACATTTAATTTAGAAGGAAAACGAGTTGTTGAGATATTTTGGAAACACCATTTCTTAATATATATTGTTTGTAAAGTCTTATACGCCTATAAGGAGTTATAGATAGAGAGTGGGAGCCCTTATCGGGTAATAACTGATAGTTATTTTAATAGGACAAAGTAGGTAACCGCCATAAAATGATAGGATAGGTTGCACACATGACAAAGAAGAGTTTGAGGAGCCACTCCTTAGATAGATTTGGTGTTTATGTATTGTAAGAGATAAGAGATTAGGGAGAGCAGAGAAGAGTAGAGTAGAAGAGTAGAAGAAAGACACAGTGAAGAACTGTAATACTATGTAACTTTATTTCATGAATGAATAGAGCGCAAAAAATTGTTCCAATTCCTTGGACAATGTTCATTATGATATGTGATTGAATGAATGATATATTCTATATGTGCTTTAGTTCATTTTCATTTATGTATGGTTGTTAGATTTGATCATATGAATTTGTGACGAAACTGGATAAGTTTCAATTGTTTCTCTTATGAAACTAGTATGCAAGGTGTGCATATCATATGCTAGGAGTGCGTTGACAGAGTCTTAAATTGACTCAGAAGAGTTCAAAAGGAACAATGGGAACTTAGACCAAGTGCAATAAGTGCACATCATCAAGGAGAGACTAAGTGTTGAAGAACCAGAACAGAGGAGCGCAAGGAGTGTGAGAAGAGTTTCTTCCAAAGAAATCCTTTGATATAAGTTTTTTGAGAGCCCAGGAATGCAAGGAGTGCATGGGAGATCAAAATCCTCAAGGGGATCAAGCTCAGAAGAAATAGAGAGGAGAAATCTTCGGAGGAGGGTGAAGCTCTAAAGGCTTCACGAATTATCGATCAAGAGTTTCCAGGAGGGAGTGGGATTGTTCCAGTCCATTGGATATGGATAAGGTGTGCGAGCTTTAAGTCTCTTGAAGTGAAGAGGAGAGTGGACTATAAAAGTCCCAAAGTCCCGAAGTAATTTGGGATTGTCCATCATCAAGGAGGACAGGTGGCACAAGATCCACAACTCTGAAAGTTTGTGGACAAGGAAAAGGTAAAATAGCCAAAGTAAATATGGACCGTCATATCCAGAGGGACATGTGGCGATGGATCATGAGATTTAGATAAATGCATTTGGGTTTCAGTTGACAATTGAAACTTCTGAAACCCAAAGTCTAATGTGAATCTGGATCATCAGATCTAGAGGACACGCGGAATAAATATGTGGACTCTGGGTAAAGACCTGAAGTAAATTATAGTCATCAAATTAATGGGGGACACGTGGTGCAAACCCGTGGATTCTGAGTAAATACCCGAAGTAAATCTCAGTCATCTGATTCAAGAGGACATGCAGTAGAAAGACACACACTTCGAGGGAAAGTGAAAGTTGAGAATTGAGTTTCCTGAAGTCCAAAAACCCGAAGAGATCACAGTCGTCGATCTGTGGAAGACACGCATCAGTGGATCGCAAGCTTTGAATAAAAGAAATTGGGGGAAGATGAGAGTTGAGAGTTGAGGTTTTCGAAGTCCAAAATCCTGAAATAGTTAGAGTCATCGATTGAGGAGGACATGTGGAAGGAGATATGTCATTGGGACGAAAGTAAGGTTTGAGAGTTGAAAACTTTGAAACCCAAATCACGAAGCAAATCAGGATTGTTGATTTGAAGGGAGTAGATCTGATTCGTTGATTAGAAAGGGGAATATTTGAGATGTTGTTCAAGATGCCTCATCGGATATCCCGAGATCAATAGTCATGCTCAATTGCGAGGTCAAAAGATGCTCGAGTTTTAAAAATTTGAGAGCGGGCCTCAATTGAAACCACAATATTGAAAAAGGGGCACGTAGCAATTGATGGTGAATTACGGGGAGAAAAGCAGTGTGTTCTAAAACCACTTTTGGCCACCCAACAATCATGTGTTTACATTAGGCCATAGTCCAAGGTCACATCCAGGAAGGGGATAGTGGAAAAGGGGCTAGCACCTAAAACATGATAGCTCAACAGCGCGACTGGAGAGGTTGTGGGTGCCATAGGACCTATACCAAAAGACTGAAAGAGATTGTGTTCAATTAAAGAGTGATACCATCAAGGTTTCAAAGAGCCGATTTGGATCACAGAATCAAAGATCCTTGAATGGGAGGTCGCGTAGCCTGAAGAAGAGTAGGGGGTTGCATCATGTGGTATCATAGCTATTGAATTTGTTTGTAGACAATAGACAAAGGAGAAAGGAGATAAATTGATATCATTAGTGGTATCAAGAGTTGATTATGTTTATAGACATTAGAAGGTGAGGTAGTTGAATCATGCTACCCAGAAGACACAGAGAGAATCCATAAATGGAAGAAGAAATGAGGTGAATTAGAATGAGACTGGACGCCATGGAAACAATGTAGAGGAGAGCACCAGACACTGTAGATATCAGTGAAGCTAAAAGAGAAGAGACAGATTTCAAAGAAGATGTAGCAGAGGATGTTGTGGAAGACTACTTATTGAAAGTTGTTTCAAGAATAGGAGCCAGAGAAAAAATAGAGGTACCAATGTATGAAGACAATTTAGAAGTTGAATAATGTTTTTATTGGGTACAAGATATGGACAAGTACTTCGATTACAAAGATATCAAATAATACAATATGGTGAATCATGCAGTGACAATATTGAAGGGTCATGCAACATTTCCACCCATTAGGAGTATAAGCCATCATATTGACCTTATTCTAGGAGATAGTTTACCAAAAAAAGAAGCTTATAGGTTGACACCTAGAGAGAATGAGGAAGTCAAAAATCAAGTCCAAGATTTTTTGGATAAAGGTTTAGTCAGGGAAATGCTAAGCCCATGTGCAGTACCAACTATGTTGAGTCCAAAGAAGGATGGAGGATGGAGAATGTGTACAGATCGACCCGAATGAGGTCGATCTAGAGAGGTATCTAGAGAGGTAGTAATGGGGGCCCAGAGGGCCCATACTGATAACAGTGGAGGCCATTCAATTTAATTTGGACTAGTTCCACTATATTATTAAATAAGTCCCACTATGGTAGTTAGATATAATAAATGGGTAGTTAGATATAATAAATGTAAGAGGACTTCTTAGAAGGTTCTAC
>SNQJ01S0014898.1:0-29032 GCA_010110895.2 Picea sitchensis | reverse complement strand
GTAGTTAGATATAATAAATGTAAGAGGACTTCTTAGAAGGTTCTACTTCTAGAAGATTCCTCCTCTAGAATGTTCTTAGGTGATGGTAGCACTATACAAATGGGTTCAAGCAATGTAAGGGGACATGAAGAGAAGTATTTTATTGTGGAGAGGTATCTCAATAAGAGGATTCCCCCTCGAAGAGGCAAGTGAACAGGAGAGAATCCCTTCCATAATAGGATCCATTGTATGGTGTTGCTCTACCTCAAGTGTTTGATAGTAATAAAAGAAATTTTTCATATTGTTCTTCTATATGGATATATTTTATATTTAGTATTCGTGGTGATTATATTTGTAGATCTATCCAGGTTCTTAACAAGTGGTATCAGAGCACTTTCTTTGGCAGACATTGTGGGCAAATATTTTTTATTTTTGCAGATTTTTGGAATATTTTTTATTTTTGCAGAGGGCCACAACATTACAGATATTTTCAGAATATTTTTGTACAAAATTTGCAAAAACGGTTTGTATATATGAGTTCCTCTCAGCAAAACACCCAATTTGAAAAACAAAATTATCTGAAACGGAGTCCGAGAAGTCAAGATATTGAAGTTTTAAAATTTGCAATTTTTCAAGGTTTTTTCTGCGGACGGTGGCATGGTTTTTTTTTATTTCTGTTTAATCTAGAGGCTGAATTTTCCCAAAACAATTATATATATGAGTTCCTCTCACAATTTCACCCAATGTAAAAAAAAAATCAACCGAAACAGAGTCCGGGAAGTGAAGTTATGAGCATTTTAAATTCAACAGTTTTTCAAGGTTTTTCCAGAAAATGCCACGATTTTTTGCAGTAATTTATTGCTCTATTTTTTGGGTTTCATGATGGCAGTGGGACTGCAGAGTTCATAAATTTTCATAGGGTGATCAGATGGATATTTTTTCTCAAACCCTCAAAGAAATTCTACAGATTACTGAAGCATTCAAAGCCTAATTGTTTGACACATTGAATGACAGATTGGATGGCTTTGTAGATGGTCTCAACGATAGTTTTCGTAATACTCAAGATTCATTGGATAACATGCAGGAGATATTTCTTATGGTGGACCTCAGGGATGAATATAATCCAGAAATATATTCTTGTTATGATTTTGAGGCTGATTGCGATGATTGATATATGGATAATTGTCATTTATGGGATGACAACCACTTTCATATTTTATTTGATGACTCTAATCCACCTTTTGTAAAGAGCATCAATGTGACAAATCGGGAGCCAATGATTATTACCAGTGTTCGTCCTGCATATTCTATAGTGGTATTATTTCTTCCAGATTCTGCTACGACCCTTTTCTACTATGTGGATGTCTCTTTTTATTTGGATCCACATGATAGGTGTGAGTCTTTGGAGCATCATTTTGAGTTGGTTATTGGGTTCCAAAATCTTCCACGGGGAGTTCACATGAGCACTTGGACATGGGACCAGGGATTACAATGGTGGTTGGACTACTTCAGCATGGTGGATTTCCTTTCTACATGGGACCTTGGTTCTCTAGTCTTCTTCAGCATTATGGTCCATAATTATCCATGGGACCCTGGTATATGGTTGTACATCAAGCGTTGAGGACAATGCTTTCATAAGGGGATGGAATGTTAGGTAGCTAGAGAGGTAGTAGTGGGGGGCCAGAGGGTCCATACTGATAATAGTGGAGGCCATTCAATGTAATTTGGACTAGTTCTACTATATTATTAAACAAGGCCCACTATGGTAGTTAGATATAATAAATGGGTAGTTAGATATAATAAATGTAAGAGGACTCCTTAGAAGGTTCTAATTCTAGAAGATTCCTCCTCTAGAATGTTCTTAGGTGATGGTAGCACTATATAAAGGGGTTCAAGCAATGTAAGGGGACATGAAGAGAATTATTGTATTGTGGAGCAGTAGCTCAATAGGAGGATGGCCCCTTGAAGAGGCAACTGAACAGGAGAGGATACCTTCCATAATAGGATCCATTGTATGGTGTTTCCCTACCTCAAGGGTTTGGTAATAATAAAGTGTGGTTTCTTCTATCTTGCTTTGTGGATATATTGTGTATTCAATATTTGTGATGACTATATTTGTAGATCTATTCAGGTTCTTAACAAGTGGTATCAATTTTAGGTAGCTAGAGAGGTAGTAGTGGGGGCCCAGAGGGCCCATACTAATACCTCTCTAGCTACCTAACAAAGAGAAACACAATGGAGGTTTAACTGGACATTTTGGTCATGATAAGACATTTTCACAGCTAAGAAATTCATACTATTGGCCGAGCATGAGGGAAGAGGTGAAAAGGTTTGTGAACAAATGCAGAATTTTCTAGTATGCAAAAGGAAGACAACAGAACACTAGTTTGCATTAGCCATTACCAATTCCAGAAAGGCCATGGGATGCAATCAATATGGATTTTATATTGGGATTTCCTAGAACCCAAAAAGGGAGTGATTCTGTATTTTTTGTGGTGGAAATATTTTCAAATATGGAACATTTCATACCATGCCAGAAGACAAACAATGCTACACATATAGCCAATTTGTTTTTCATAGAAGTGGTGAGACTACATGGATTTCCTAGGCACATAGTCTGAGACAAGGACACCAAATTTGTAGGACACTTTTGGAGGACTCTCTAGAAGAGGCTGGGGACAAACTTGTCCTTTAGTTCAACATATCACCCACAAACATATGGATAGACTGAAGTAGTAAACATGAGTCTAGGAAACTTGTTAAGAAGTTTAGTCACTAAGAAAGGTTGTGAATGGGATCAGATTCTGGCACAAACAAAATTTGCATTCAACAATTCAGTGAACAGGAGCACATGAAAAATTCCATTTGAAATTGTGTATGGTATACAACCAAGAGGGATTACAGAGTTGAGAGATATGAATAAAGATGAATTCAGAAGTGCTGGCGTAGAATATTTTGCAATAGAAATGAAAACTCCATGATAGAGTCAAAGAACAGTTATAGGACAACAACCTGAAATATAATAACAGGTTTGATCAGAAGAGGAAAGAAGTTCAATTCGAAGTGGGAGATAAAGTTTTAGCTCATTTGAGAAAGGAAAGGTTTCCAAGGGGAACATATAACAAGTTGAAAATGAAGAAGATAGGACCATGCAGGATTCTCAGAAAATTTACAGCTAGTGCGTATGAAATTGGGTTGCCAGACAATGTCAGGATTACACCGATATTCAATGTTTCATACATGTATTCCTACAAGAGATATGATGTAGGAGAACCAGATGATCAGAAATAAGTTCAGTGGGAAAAGTAATTGCCCACAGCAGAAAAACCTCAGATGGATAAAATCATAGAAAAGAGAGTTGGAAAGAAGACCAAGAGGAAGACATATCCTGAATACTTAGTGAAGTGGAAAGATCCTCCAGTGGAAGACTCAGGTTGGGTCACTGAACCAGATATTTTGAAGCATGGAAAAATAGTGGAGGAGCTCATGGACAGGAGTCCATGAATATTTTATCCAGATGAGTATGATGCAGGAGCATCTCCTTCAAATTGAAAGACGCAAGCATGGAGGTGGGGATATGACATCTCAGCATGACAGAATTTCAAATTAACATTTAATTCAGAAGGAAAACGAGTTGTTGAGATATTTTGAAAACAACATTTTTTAATATATCTTGTTTGTAAACTCTTATATGACTATAAGGAGTTACATATAGGGAGTGGGATCCCTTATCGGGTAATAACTAATAGTTATTGTAATAGGACAAAGTAGGTAACCACTAGAACCTAATAGGATAAGTTGCAGACATGACGGAGAAGAGGTCAAGGAGACACTCCTTAGATAGCTTTGTTGTTTTTGTATTGTAAGAGATAAGAGATTAGGGAGAGAAGAGAAGAGTATAATATCAGAGTAGAAGAAAGATGCAATGAAGAACTGTAATACTATGTAACTTTATTTCATGAATGAATAGAGCAGACAAAATTGCTCCAATTACTTGGACAATGTTCATTATGATGTGTGATTGAATGAATGATATATGATGTATTTTATTTAGTTAATTTTTGTTTATGTATGGTTGTTAGAATTGATCATATGAATTTGTGACAAAACTGGATAAGTTTCAATTGTTTCTCTTCTAAAACTCGTATGCAAGGTGTGCATATCGTATGCAAGGAGTGCATCAACATAGTATTAAATTCACTCAGAAGAGTTTAGAAGGAACAACGAGAACTTAGACCAAGTGCAAGGAGTGCACAACATCAAGGAGTGACTAAGTGTCGAAGAACCAGAACAGAGGAGCGCAAGGAGTGTGGGAAGAATTTCTTCCAAAGAAATCCTTCGATCTTAGTTTTTCGAGAGCCCAGGAATGGAAGGAGTGCATGGGAGATCAAAATCCTCAAGTGGATAAATCTCAAAAGAGATAGCGAGGAGAAATATTCGGAGGAGGGTGAAGCTCTGAAGGATTAACGAATTATCGATCAAGAGTTGTCCAGGAGGGAGCGGGATCATTCTAAACCATTGGATCTAGATAAGGTGTGCGAGATTTAAGTCTCTTGAAGCACAGAGGAGACCAGACTATAAAATTCCCAAAGTCCTGAAGTAATTTGGGATCATCCATCATCAAGGAGGATAGGTGGCACAAGACCCACAACTCTGGAATTTTTTGGACAAGGAGGAGGTGAAATAGTTGAAGTAAATCTGGACTGTCAGATTCAGAGGGACATGTGGCGAAAGATTGCGAGCTTCGGATAAATGAATTTGTGTTTTAGTTGAGAGTTGAAACTTCTAAAACCAGAAGTCCGAAGTGAATATGGACCATCAGATCCAGAGGACATGTGGCATAAATATGTGGACTCTGGGTAAAGACCCAAAGTAAATCATAGTTGCAAGATTAAGGGGGACACGCGGTGCAAACCCGTGGACTTCAGGTAAAGACCCAAAGTAAATATTAGTCGTCCAATTCAAGAGGACACACTGCAGAAATTTGTGCACTTCAAGGGAAATTGAAAGTTGAGAATTGATTTTTCCAAAGTCTGAAGACCCGAAGGGATCATAGTCGTTGATCTATGGAAGACAGGCATCAGTGCATTGCAATATTTGGATAAAAGAAATTAGGGGAAGATGAGAGTTGAGAGTTGAGATTTCCAAAGTTCGGAATCTCGAAATGGTTAGAGTCATCTATTGAGGAGGACACGTGGTAGGATATCTGTCATTGCGAAGAAAGTAAGGTTTGAGAGTTGAAAACTTTGAAACCTGAATCGTGAAGCAAATCACGATCATTGATTTGAAAGGGATAGACATGATCCATTGATTTTAAAGGGGCATATCTGAGCCACTGATCGATAGACCTCATGCAAGATCACAATATCAATGGTCATGCTCAATTGCGGGGTCAGAAGATGCTCAAGTTTTAAAAATCTGAGAGTGGGTCATAATTGAAACCACGGTATTGCAAAAGGGACACATGGTGATTGATGGTGGATTGTGGGGAGAAACGTTATGTGTTCTAAAGCCACTTTTGGCCACCCTGCAATTAAGTGTTTACGTGAGGTCATAGCCTAAGGTCACATCCAGGAAGGGGCTAGTGAAAAATGGGCTAGTGCCTAAAACATGATAGTTCAGTAGCATGAATGGAGAGGTTTCACGTGCCATAGGACCTATACCAAAATGCCAAAAGATCTTGTGTTCAATTACAGAGTGAGACCATCAAGGTTTCAAAGAGACAATTTGGCTCATATAATTGAAGATCCTTGATCGGGAGGTCGCGTAGCCCGAAGGAGAGTAGGAGGGTTGTATCACATATATTTTAAGGAAGAAGGTGGGTGTTTCATATATGTAACTTTGTATGTTGATGACATGTTAATTGTAAACAACATGGACACAATAAAGGAGGTGAAGAAGCATTTATCCTCCAAGTTTTACATGAAGGATCTCGGTGTAGCTAACTTCATTCTAGAAATGGAGATTAAGAGAGATCGAGCCACTAGAAATATCTAGTTGAATAAGATGAAGTATATTGAGAAAGTTCTGAAATGATTTAACATGCAGGATTGCAAACCAGTGAAGGTGTCAATTCCAGTGGGAGAAAGGCTTACTACTTAACAATGTCCAAAGACATAGGAAGAGATAAAGGACATGGCACGTATTCCCTTTGTAGGTGTTGTTGGTAGTCTAATGTATGCGATGGTATGCACTCGACCAAACATTTCCCATGCAATGGGAGTGTTGAGAAGGTACATGTCGACACCTATAAAAAAGCACTAGACAACTATCAAGAGAGTATTCAAGGATTTGTGTGGCATGAAGGACTATACTATATGATACCAAGGAAGACATGGAGGTGATAGTTGTAAAGTATATGTACATGGATTTGTTGACGCTGACTGGGATGGAGATATGGATCGACAGATCTCGACCAACAGATATTTTTTCAAGAGTTTGGTGGAGAAATAAGTTGGATGAGTAAGTGATATGGGGTCGTATAATTGTCAACAACAAAATCTGAATACATGGTAGCCACTCATGGAGGCAAAGAAGTGGTATGGATTCAAAGGTTGTGTTGAGGAATTGGGTTTGAGTGGACAGATATGAAGGTGAGTTGTGAGATTCAAAGTGAAATATTTCTAGCAAAGAACCATGCTTATCATTCAAAGACTAATCACATTGATGTACAATACCATTTCATGAGAGATATGGTGGAAAGTAAGAAGGTGCTACTAGAGAAAGTAAACATGTTGGAAAACATAGTAGACTTGTTGATCAATTCTGTGAGTGATATGAAGTTCTCTTGGTGTAGAGAGTCAGTGAGCATTTTTTCCATGGGTTTTTGAATGAAAGTTAAGGAATCTCTTATTTCAGCAAAGAAGAAAACAAGTGGTAGAATGTTGGGTTGTTATATTCTTTGCAATGAAAGTTGAGTCGAGGTATATCGAATGACAGTTAAAGTTCGAGGTGGATCGATAGCAAGTTGAAGGTCGAGGAAGTCAATCGGGAAAATTCAAAGTCGAAGATATCGAGGAAAATCCAACTGAAAATAGGTTGAAGTGTGGACATGAGATGACCAAGTAGAGACCAAATGAAGGTCGCCTGGTAACCCGATGTGGAAGTAGACTATAAAAAGTTCCTAGGATTTGCGAGATTTGTATCCAATGATATGCACAAATCTGTAACCGTTTTTGGGCACCAATATTGAAGGTTTTTCCTATTGTAAAGCCTATAAATAGCCATGTTGTAAATTTTTTAAAGGGTACTGCGAGAATGAAAAATGATGTAATGTTAATGCATGGTAAATCGTAGTTTTTTGGTCGTGTATATGTAATATGAATTAGCTACAAGGTTTTTCTTGCATAGGAAAGAGGGTATGATGTCGATTATGTATTAGGTGTGGACCAAGGTTAGGCATGTAACCTTTTATTCAGATTGAATAAGACAACAAGAGAGAATAATCCTCAAAGGAATGTTGGTTTCTCCTAGTTAAGGGTTCCAGGGTAAAATCTTGGTGTATTGTGTGATTACTTGTTTCATTTATGTTCTTGATTAAATTCTTCTTCTCTTCTGATAGGAATAGTGTGGAAGTGCCCTGCATTTCCTATCAATTATTATATTTTTACATCATTACAACATGCCTTATTTATAGGATTTACAGTAGGAAAAACCATAAATAAAAGGATCCCAAAGACGGTTACAGATCCACGTAAATCATTAGTTACAAATTCCAAAAGTCTTGAGATTCTATTACAGTAAAATACCAAGTCAGATGACCAGTTGACTACCAGTTGGCCTTCATTCAGTCTTCAGTCAGTTGCCACATGCCCACCTATCAATCTCTTTTTAGTTGATCTCTTTGACTTTAAATTTACCCAATCGAACCACCTTGGCCTTCAACTTGCTTTCAATATCTCCAACTTTGACTTTACCTAGTCGAACCACCTCAACCTTCAACTTGTTGTCGATATATTCGAATTTGACTTTACCTAGTCGAACCACATCAACATTCATCTTGTTGTTGATTTCTTTGACTTTGATTTTAATTTGATCTACCTTGACTATACTTTCACTACAAATAATTTAACAACCCAACATTTTCCCCCTTATTCGATTGATACAAAAAACCTCCAATGCTAACTTCTTCCACTTGTAGAAGAAAATATGGCAAGAACTAGGAAAACATTTATATTAAGCATTAATAGTATTCCTTATTTTTAATACACAACAACTCTCAAATTTAGTACATGATTCTCCATCTAAATTCTACATAATTCTATATCTGGCAACCTTTTACTTTTGTATATCCTCCAAAATCAGATTTTTTAGCAAAAAATGGCTATCTCCCAAATGGAGAAAAATTGGAAAAAAATCCCTCAAGAAAATGTTTTCTAGATTGATGAGTATATAAAATGTTGACTAAATAAATTTTTCTGGATTTGTGATTTCGGGTCCCTTTTCCTCCCCTAAAGATTTCATAAATCCCCCAAAAGTTCCCAAGAATAGTGGAATTTTCCTTGTTTTTGTGTCTCCACTCCAAACCCTTTTGAATTTTGTCAGAATCCCAATTGATTATTTGTTACACACTAAAATGTCACATTTGTGTTTTGTACCCTAAGTGTCACAAGTGTCGCAAATGTCACAAAGTGACATATGCACGTTGTTAAGTGTCACATTCATTGTCACAAGTGTTGTATGCACCTTCACAAGTGTCGAATTCACTTTGTGAGGTTTCACCACCCCTTAACACCATTAAAATAGTTTCTCATGACCCCTAAGTCATATGGGAAGAGGAAAACCATAATTTATAGGTAAAAAAACATTTTTCCTTTGAAACTTTGACCCATTTTTTATCATTTATGAAGAGTGGTGCCCCACTATCCATATTGAGGGTGGTCCCATGGTGCCCCCTCTTCCACTATAGGGGAATGCCACTGCTAGGGTGATTCCCTGTCTCTCATTAGGGGGGGAGCGCCACTGCTAGGGTGACGCCTTGTCTCTCATTTAGAGGGAGCATTGATGTTGTTGAGGGAAAATGGGGGATCTCCTCCACCTTAATCTATGGTCCAGTTCTTTGAGATGGGGTTGGTTATGTTCGACCCTCTTGCTTGGAATTCACTTTCAGATCTGATCCAAGCCATAAGGATCCATATCCTCAACCATATCCCTCATTTACTCATGGAATTTGTTCCTCTCATTCGTATATATCGATGGCTTTCCAAGGTGAAAGAGAGGAATATTTCAAGTATCAAACCTATGATCTTGGTATATTTGTGCAAGTGATGGATGAGAAGATCCTGGAGGAGTTGTTTCATATTCAAACTCAAATTGTAAGTATCTTATTTCATGGGTTCTTTAATTAATATACTTGTCCTATTTCCTTCAAGTATGTGTACTTTCTCATCTATTTGTCCATTATTGTTCAGTCTTCATAGACATATTTGGTTAATTACATAGACTAGAAGAAAGGTATATTTGTTGTTCCTTGTAGGATATGATATTCCTTAAGGATCTTAGGAATCAATATCAAGAATTGGATCCTAAAGGACAATCACCATAATAAGGTATGTCACACTTTTCTTTTTATCGTTCAATTAGCTAAGTTATATCTGAAAGGACTATAGCAACCACTTTTAATTTTTTGTCTTGGTAATAGGGGTCTAGGAATACAAGGGATATTTCACCTTTCTACAGGGGAAATACTGCGTAATATTATTTCCATTCTTTATTTTTTAGTTATATGTAAACATTTCACCTTAATTTGGGTCTCGACCACTTAGTACAACCCACATCTTCAAAACCCACTATTTTTCATTTTTCGAAAATAAAAAACAGAATTATCTAGTGGCTCTCACTAGAACTCTTGTATCTCTCTTAACTCTAGACATGCCCCTTAAATTGCATCTGAATTTGAGTCAAAATACTCCTTTTATTGCCAAAATAATTTTTTGGCTCCATATTTTTTTGTAGAATTTTCTATTTTTCTCCTTCTCTTCTTCTCATTTCCTTCTCTTTATATCTTTTTCTTTTTATTTCCTTCTCTTTCTCTCTCCTTATTTTTATTTCCTTCTCTTTCTCTCTTATTTTTCTTTCCTTGTCTTCTTCTCTCTATCAACAAGTTGGAATCTTTCTTCCTCACCGATACACACCCTTTATCGATGATTTTTTAACTTTTTCCCTCATCAACATTTCGATGCCCAAATGACTTTTCTCCTCTAATATTTTGGTGTCAGATGTTTTGTATTTGTCTATGTTTCAACATATTGCAAATATATTTCTTCACCAACATTTCAATGACTTGGGAAGATATTTATTCAATGAAATTTCAGTGAAAGATATTCTTTCCTCATCAACATTTCGACGAAATATCTTCTTTCCTAACTGACATTTTGGTGACTTGGGAAGATCATTATTTTTCAATGTTTCATTGAACTATCTTCTTTCCTCACCGACATTTCAATGACTTGGGAATATATTTCTTCACCGATGTTTGAGAAAAATATCTTCCTTCCTTATCAACATTTCAAGAACTTGGGAAGATCTTTATTTATCAACAGTTCGGCTAAAGATCTCCCTTCATCACCGACATTTCAATGATTTAGGAAGGCCTTTCTTCGTTAATGTTTTGAATAAATATCTTATTTCCTCACCGAAGTTTTGAAAACTTCAAAACATATTTCTTTATCATTTTTTTGATGAAATATCTTCTTTCCTCATCCATGTTTTGACGACTTTGGAAGATCTTTTTTTGTTGACATTACAACGAAAGATCTTCCTTCTTTGCCAATGTTTTGGTGAAATATGTTCCTTCCTCTTAAATTTTTTGACAACTTGGGAAGATCTTTCTTTGTCGACATTTTGGTGAAATATCTTTCTTTGCAGATATGTCTTGTATCGACCACAAAAAATATTTTGACACTTTGTCAATTTTTCCATATTTTGAGTGTTAGGATATTTAGAAACTTAGGAGTTAGTTAATATAAACTTGGAATAATGATTTGTTAGGTAAAATTTTCTTTCTTTAGTATGATTTATTATGCATTTGTATTTAGGAAATATGGAAGTCATGATATGTTCCCAACATAGAGTGATCTGACGCTTCATATTCTGGTCAATCTTAATGACTAAATTGATTCATGGCTTAGCACCTTATTGGTCTATGATATCTATTTAAATATCATGGAGGGTCATCTGTCGATGATAGATTGTGAGAAAATATCTTGTAAATCTCTATGTAATTGTTTTTCTTTGCATTAATAAATTTCTCCAAGTGGCCACGTTGGTTGGGGCTGTGGATGTTTTCTCGTAAGGGTTTTACCACATCAAAACATCGGTGTGTTGATCTTTTATCAGATTGTGTGAGTATTTATTGAAGGTGTTCTTCCTTTTTTTGAATACATGTATTGTCAAACATGGTATCAGAGGTCATTTGAATACCTAATCCCATTTTAGATCAAGATCATGAAGTTGTCTTGCCTCGTCTCTGGTTTCTTCCATTTTTTTTATATTTATAGGTTGGAAGAACTATTCCAATGCATCTAGAGTTCTTGCTTAATTATAGAACTCCTTTAATTTCACTCAAAAATGTTTCTATTTTCCCAATATATGAGCATTTTAGTCAAATATGGAGGTATAAATACTGAATATGCCCTTTTAATTTTTTGCAGAGATGTTATTTTGGTTTTATGTTTTTTTTTTTATTTCCGGGTTTCTACTCTTTTAGATCTATGTATTCTATTTTCCCTAAGCTCTGTGTGATATCAAAAAATTAGAAAGAGATCGAAAAGTGTTTTCCTGTCTACATATGCTCTTTGTCATGCACTCTGTATGATCTCAATAAATCAGAAATAGATGGAAAACTTGCATTTTTGGGGTAATCTTACTGAAATATAACCCTTATTTTCATCGAGAAGTGAAATTTTTTTCTTGTGTGAAAATATGTTTTTATGAGCACGATCTCCAAGTTTGTCTTCCACAACAACAATAACAATCTTCCTTATAAACAACACAATATGTTTTGCAGTAGATCACTTGGTTAAAAAGTGCTTTATTAAGTAAGAGCTCTTGAGTTCAAGTATCTTTTCTATTACCTTTTTTGAAAAAGTTCATGCACCCATTGTAAAGTGAATTTCACTTAAGTTATAAAAGTGAATCACTATAAGTACCTTCAATATTTTATTTTAATTAATTTATTTTGCATGTAACATTCATTTATAAAGTAAACTTCGTTGTAAAAGTGATTTCGTGTATTCTATAAAAGTGTGTCACTTCATAAACAAATTATTTGTAAACGTGGGGCTATTAGAAGGGGTATCACCAAACAGACCAACTTCTACTTGTCACGTGGCTCTTTGGTTACCATTTATACATTTTTTCAAAAGGGCACAATGTTCACATCCAAAGTCCATTTTCAGTGTTGTTTTTTAAAACAACCTATTTTTCGAGAGCATTTCATCCAAACCATCAATTTCAGTTTTTAAATTCATATTATCTGCATATTCAATATGGATTTTCCCAACGATATGTTTCTTACCAACTCCAACTACTTTGAATGGGAATCTGATGTAAGTGGGAAAACCCCCTACAGACTACACCAGGGTTATAAAGTGTAGGCATAGCTAACCGTATAAAGTATCCTACTTTTAATCACTATCCCAACATTATCCCATAATCATGCATAGAAGAAAAAGTGTAAGGATCTGGTAGGAATAGCTTAAACTCTACGTCCGGTGTCGATCCCTTTGTGCTTAGTTGTTTCCTGACTACAAGTCTCCTCCCAAGGCTGACCTGCATTCACCAAAAGTCAAAAAAGAAACTGCAAGCATGAATTCTACATATGGATTAGTGGGTTAGACATCATAAAAAATAAATGTAAACAAATCATATAATTTTAAGACATCATTTGGTGGGACAGAAAAAGTACTTCTTTATATTAATCTCACAAAATTCACTTACAATATGAGACCGAAATTGCTCCTCGAACCTGGTCCTGGGATCCTCTTCACGATGCACCAATTGCTTCCATGTATCACTCTCCCTTTTAGTTCTCTCTAGGGAAATGGCAAGGACTTGCAATGGAGGAAAAGGGAATTCTGGTTCAAACTCACAATGTGGTTGCAAACAAATGGGACAAAGGGGGAATAAAATGGGCAGAGTTTCTATGCTCTCGTGCTTCTTTTTGAAATAGGACCCCAACCCCTTCTTTTATAGGCCAAAGGAGATAGTAAATGTTGGAGTGGCTGGCTATGGGCAGTCAAACGATTAAGTAACGGCCCAGAAACCAGTATCCTATGCAATTTTCATCTTTTGTGATATTCTGTGAGTGTACGCGAGATGTAATGGGTCAGCAGGTGTGTGTATGTGGGCAGTAGTGGTGCAGGGCATGTAAACCTTCACAACAATGATTTTTAGAAGAGCTTGTTCAGTGTTGTCTTGGAAAAGATAGAAAGTTAGATGGCCTGATGCCAGGTATGCATGTCTGGTGCAATTTAGGGTTATAACAAAATCCCATATGGAGGAGTTATTAAGAAGTAAAGGATTTTACTGTATTACCTTTAGAAAAGAACAAGAACCCACAGATGATGACAAGTATGTCAAATGGATTAATAGGAATGATGAAACCCGTGGGATAATTGGAATGTCTATCTCTCCTGATTTAAGGTTTCACCTTCAAGGACTTGATTCCCTCAATAAATATTGGGAAAAGATTGAATCTATTTTTGGTAAACATAATATTATTCAATCCCACCAGATAGAAAATCAGACAATGACTTTAATTCTAAATTACTTTTCTTGCATTGAAGACTATTTATTTAAGTTAAAAAAACTTATAATTTTATGTGAAGAATTTAACATAAATATGGATGATGATCATTGCATATATATTATTATTTCTAATCTTGGTAGTGCATATTCAGTGTTTGTATATACCTTCTATGCCACCAGAGAAGATTTAGGGACTTATTATCAAAAACCCACTCTTGAATCCTTTTATGATGCTTTCATTAGATAGAAACATAATCTTGTGTAACTTGGAGGTGGTCAACATTGTAGGTACCTCCAACAAATCCTTAGTGTCCCAACAAAAAGACAAATCCAAAAATCCAAAGATGAAACATCCTTGCCACAACAACAAGTGAAGAAAGGGTCCCAAACCCTATCATCCATATTCCCCTCCTAATGGTGACAAAGGAGCAAAATCTAAAAATAAGAAGACTAGTAGAAATTGCAACTTTTGTGGGAAAGATGGTCATGATGAGTCCAAATTTTTCAAGAGGAAGGAATATTTATAAGAAACAATGAAGAAGCACAACAACAATATTGATTATACTTCTTCATCTTCTTCCCATGGACATGCACTTTCATATTCGATTTTATCCTTCAATGAAACTTCTACTTCTTCTTCTGATGAGTGGCTTATTAATAATGGAGAATGTTATCATATGGCTAAGGATAAATCCATCTTTTCTTCTCTAAATGAATGTAACACCAAGAAAATATTTGTTGGTGATGATAGATCTATTAGTGTTTTAGGGTTTGGAACAGTTCAGGTAGATAATGGTCATTTTAATGATGTATTATGTGTTCCAAGTCTTTCCTAGAACCTTCTATCAGTATATCAAATCACTCATTTACGTGAAGGTAAAACCATATAATTTTCACCTCACCAAGTTGTAATCAAGGATATAAAATATCTTAAACATGTTCTTGCAATTAGAATTTTTTATGATATTACCAAGTTGTACAAGTTTGAAAACTTTGGTTCATCATCTTTTCCATCAATTTTTGTTGCTCATGGTGATGACTTGAGAAAACTTTGGCATGAGAGGTTTGGTCATCTAAACTAACACTCATGGAAACAACTATGTAATCAACAAATGATGACTAGTCTTCCTCCTATTTCATGTAGAGATGGTGTTTGTACCGGTTGTGTTCTTTAAAAATATCATCGGGACTATTTTGAAAAACATGGCTATTGGCATGCCTCAGACCCCTTACAGCCTGCTCATAGTGAATTGTGTGGTTCAGTCTCTTATCCTTCCTTTTCTAGGTGCAAGTATTTCTTAACTTT
Organism: Picea sitchensis; assembly: GCA_010110895.2. Taxonomy (NCBI): domain Eukaryota; kingdom Viridiplantae; phylum Streptophyta; class Pinopsida; order Pinales; family Pinaceae; genus Picea; species Picea sitchensis. Next base: position 13,998 of record SNQJ01S0014898.1, on the reverse strand, counting down.
CATTGATGACTTTTCTGGATGCACTTGGGCTTACTTATTAAAACTTAAGGGAGATGTTTTTGGCAAGTTCTTGGCCTACAAGTCCCTTGTCAAAAATCAATCTCGAAATCAACTTCAAAGGTTAAGAATAGATAATGGAAGAGAATATGTGAACAATCAATTTACAAGTTACTTCGCTACACAAGGAATCCAATGCAATACATTTTTCTATATACACCATAGAAGAATGATGTGGTTGAGAGAAAGAACCGCGCTTTAAATGAAATGGCTAATTGTTGGAGCAGGACATTTCAGGACCAATTTTGGGAATCACACAGAAGCAAATTGTGTGACAAATCAATTAAGAAGAAGCACATGTGGAAGAAAGGAACAAAGTTAGTGCATTTTTAGGGGCCAATACACACAAAAGGTGGAAGTTAGTTAGAAGTAGTTAGACATTTTGTCCACATTGTAATGGGATAAGCCATAATTTAAAAGTATAAATATGTAATGGGTTAGAGGTAGAGTCATGAAATTATAAGTTGAGTGAATATAGTTTTTAGCTTTGGGAAGTAATTGTAAGTTGAATATGAGCTAAGTTGAAGATAATTCAAGAGTTAAGAGTGCACTATATGTGCAAATGGTAAGGGCGAGTTGAGTTATAACTGAGATATCTTGTATGAGTGCAATGTGCACCTTTTGTAAGGAATGATTCAAAATAATAAAGTAAGAATTTTTTCGTTGTGGATGTAGCCCAGTTTGGGGTGAACCACATTAAATATGGTGTCTTGTGTTTTGTTGTGATGTGTTTGTTTACTATTTTGGTTATTGCGCGCACATAGTGAATGAATGATTAATATGAATATGTTATATGATGGTTCTATAAACATGATGACTGTTCTAATGAATGAATGTTAAGTATGATGAATATGATGAATATCTCCCATTCCTCCATGACTGTGGAAACCTGGTTCTTCTAGTCCCCATAGGTACCTCAGGAAAGACTTCACCTACTTGCAGGTGATATTGAAAGGGCCGGTATCTTTAGGGTTTTGTTGGTGATTTAATGTTGAACCTCGATTCTTCCCACTACACACCAACAAATGGTTATGTTGTCCGGACTGGCATCTTCAACTAAGGTGGATGTGGAGAACTACTAAGGAGGAGAATGGAAAATGGTTGGACACAAAGGAGATCGAGTTTGTTGTAGATCAAAATAAGAATACACAAATTAGTGTAGAGAAATGGCTAGAGAGGTATGTGTTTACATATTTGAATGAAATTTTCTTTGTTGATTTTCGAATATTTTAGCGGAGTGGATCCATAGATTAGTTGAACAACATGAAATATTTCTCATTGTTGTTCTGAAAAATTAGACTCTTCAGTTAATTTGGAAAGTCAATACTATAAGTAATCGGGTATCACACATAATTGATTTATCGTTGGATAGTATACTGGGAGGTTACATTACTAAATTTTCCATAAATTGTACTCAGTCATATAGTGATACTGAAAGGGAAGTCTTTAATGGACTGTGACTAATATACTTGAAGTCACTATCTACTTGGACTAATATGTTGTTGTCTGATAAGGGGGTTATGAATAGGTAATCCGATTTCCCTAGCAGCTAAGAACTTTCGCGCATAAGGGGGATTGGGGGTTGACCAAGTAATGGTATGAGTGTTGTAGGGAAGAATGAATAAGGAACGAATGGGATCATGATTCCGAGAGAATTAGAGTGTGCAATGGATGAATATATTGGAGTATTGCACAGTGGTAAGAGATTTAGGTGGATGATAGAGAGGAGAAACACAATGAGTTTGAAGAGAGATCACATGCGTAATATTCCAGATCATACCATGCAAAGAAGGTAAGCTCAGACCAGTAGAATAATATCCCACTTAGGCTAGACTCTACTTCAAACCCATGACCTCTTTTCTGTATCCAAGGTATGAAAAAAAAAATCGATTGTAGTTAATAAGGGAAGTAAGGATAGAAATCAGAATAGTGGAAGTAGTAGAATAGCCTAGCTTCGGATAGTATCACCAAGGAGGAATACAGCATAGAATACGATGGCAAGATTATATACCACTTTAATAATACCATTAATTTCATGGGGTCAGTCCAAAACGTTCGACCTAGTATTATGGGGTTGGCATTGATGAAAACAATGACCAATATGGTCAATGTTGGGCATGGAAATGGTATTGGAATTGATACAAAAATGATCAAGTAGATGTCAAGAATTCTGGCATAAACATATTGGAAAGAAGTTGAAAAAATTGAATTTGAAGAAGTCGAAGAAAAATGTCGAAGTTGAAGTCGAAGGTCGAAGTCAAACAAATCGAAGGTCAAAATCGAAGAGGTTGAAGAAATCGAAGGTCAAAGTCGGATAAGTAGAAGAATTCGAAACCGAAGTAGGTTGGATCCATCTAAACTCAAATAACTCAAGTCATTTTTTCTCTAATTCAAGTTGATCCGAGTAGAATTAAAGTAAATTACCCCGAAGATTAACATCGAAAAAAAATTGAGTCGAGAAATACAAGTTGGCCAAAGAAATTCAGGAATACCAAATTCAGAATTTCTCCTCGTTAATTCAACCAAAAATTTGTGTGTTGGTTGAATGAGGAAGAAAAATATGAAAAAAAGGTGAGACCAAGTTGAATCTTTAATGACTAGTAGTTGAGAGGGAACTGATTTTAACATCCACCATCAAGTAAAATGTTTACAAGTTGATTTTAAATAGTCACCGACAAAGGATATATATGGAGGTTGATTCAGACATTCACTAAAAAGTAAAATGTATTGAAATCGATCTAGCATTCAATGACGAAAGGAAAATCTAGGCAAGTTGTCTTCAAAGAACCGCTCGTACCTTCCACTTTGCACATTTTTTGGGGAAACCAATTGAGAGTCAGATAATTGGGGATGTTTGCACAAAACCGATGCCATAGAATTTTAAAATTCATTCCCATCACTCTAGAATCGTCATACGAAAATCACTATCTAATTTGGTGTAAACAAAACAATTAATACAAGTTATCATTTGTGTTAATTAAATGAAGGGGTGAAATGTTTCATTATCAAAAGACACACAGGTTCAAATAACACCCTTTATAGGTCTATATAAATGAAAATTTATGAAGGAAAGAAGATGTATCTGTGGGTTTCATTTTGAAAATCAAAACAAAGAGCAGAGTCCAAGGAAGTAAAGAAAAGATATTTATCTAACAAGGGTGGAAGGGTGGAGCAAGGAAGGAATAATGTCCTTTATTGATTAAATTTTGAAGACAAGGGAGTTGGTGCTTCCTAGGGTTGGTTCCCTAAACAAGGGAAATAGTGTGTCCTAGGGTTGGTTCCCTAAACATAGGAGTTGGTGTTTTTTAGGGTTTGTGCCCTAAAACAAGGGAGTTGGTGCTTCCGAGGGTTGAATCCCTAAACAAGGAGATTGGTGTCTCCCAATAATTATTGTAACTTGTATTATTGTATTGATTTTATATTCAAGTTTACTATTTTTCCCAATATCCTCCACCTTCCACCGTACACCTTCCAATCAGTGCCATCTTGGCCCATCCATTTTTCCCTTTTTCTCTCATTACCACCTGTCACCTCCTGCCAGTTGTTCTTCCCCTCATCCTCCAACTCACCTTTCCTCCTTCCCTCAGGCCCGTCGCCTTGTAGTTTCCCTGTCATTTTTCCATGGCACTTTGCCTCGTCATCAGGTGCCACAGCCCTCTTCCCTCCATCCACCTAGCCCCTTTCCATCTCATCACCCACTCACCTCTTGCCATGTGTCTCTCTTTCTCTCCCAGTCACCTTCATCTGTATGGTCGTCTCCACTCCTTATCCACTTGAGCCCCGCGTTCCATGTCACTTCCACCCATTCACTATTTCCAATTATGCACCCCAGCCTTCGAACTGGCCTCCACGTCTTATCCATCAGGTCGTTCAGCCAATCCAGGTGGCAGCGCACGAAGACTTCCATGCCTCAAAAGTGAAAAGTTGGTTGGGTCGTTCTCAATCCCAAGGAAGCAGTTATTGAGGTAGTTGGTGGTGGTTAGACATCGTCTCCGCCATAAATGGAAAGTCCGGCGATGAATTAAAGGCACGTCGGTTCATCCGCAGGACTTTCAGGAGTTCGATTGTGTCTATCATAAGTGCACGATCATCCAGATATTGCATGTGCAGATTGTCAGTGGACATGCAGATGCAATGTTTTTAATATAGTGTCTCGATTTCGTTGTTGTTGTTTTTCTTTGAGTATATGTAGGAAATTTTTCCATTTTGTAATGGATCGATGGTAGAGCACAACTCCCGATTGTAAAGATTTAATCCAGCCTCTGGTTCTCTGGTTATGGAAGAACATTTGAGACTTCTTGCTTAATGGCAACTAGCTTCTTCTTTTCCCTTTTCCTCTGAATCTAAGATCCCGAGCATGAATGATCCAGTCGGGTGTTGCATTTCTATATTATGTAGGTTTGATTTTATCAGTTCTGCAATCTCCTTGGGTTCATTTTGAATTTGTTCGGCTCGGAGAGGATCTCATAGCCGAGAATTTTCCTCTTTTATGAAGGCTGCTGGAAGACCTGACGTCCAGAGCAGACTTTATTTCCCCTTTCTCTTCCCCACTTACTCACCACTATCATTATTACTGGCTTAAGTTACGTCAAGACCTCATGTGTCACTGTTGTTCCTACCCAGTTTTCTGAGTTAGAACGATATTGTTCTGAGTTTACTTCCATCTGATCAACCCTCTATAAACAAAACGTGACATAAACTGATGGGCGTCGGGCTCTGCTCCTGATGCAATCCAGGAGTGACTTCCGTCACCAACATTTCTGGCATCGTTGCTAGGGACAAAGTTGAAAATATTCCCTGGGATTGAACGAAATTGTGCTTCTGATTCTAAAGGTGCATCAGGCATCAGAGCCCTTGAAGATTGCTACTGTGCACTTGACAACTCCATTATGATGACTCCACTGCGGAGAACTTGTTTTGTTAGTTGTGGCTTCCAATGGTAGACACACGCGGTCCCATCCATAGCTACCTTTAGCCACCCCTAAAGTGGATCCAGAGATGATTATCAGAAAAAGGAAGGCCTCTCAAGGAGAAAATTCCGCCGCTGAGCCAGGTTATTCGCCACCTTCTTCTGTAAAAACTCCATTTTCTTATTCTCATCTTCCTAGCAAACCGGTTTCTGAGGTTTCCCATTTTCTAAATTTCAGGAGTGTTCCTGCTGAGTTTTCCCCTCCTGGCCTAGCATTAGAAGGAGAAATCCTTGTCACTCCCCTCTCCCCCGAAGCTATACCATGGTGTAGACCCTGTACCGCAGAAGATTTCACCACCCCTCCTCTTGTTACTGTTACTGCACAGAGAGAAGTGTCTGCCCATTTAGGTCCCTTAGGTCTCTCTCTGTGCTCTCCATTGTTTCCCTTTCCTCTAGGAAGCTCGTTTCTGGTATCCCCTGTTCACACTCCTTCTCCTTCGAGTTCTCCTCCACCTAATATTCCCATGGTAGGAGTTATTCCCCCCATGACCAGAATGGAGGCCATAATAGATGCTAGGTATGCTCCCCTTGTATTACCACAGCCTCTCAACTCGCTTCCAGCAGATGGATACCCTAAGAAGCTACCCAAGTTCATAGGTGAAGGGGATATAGCTGTAGAAGAACACCTTGAATCCTTCTATAGCTTCACAGATGATCATGTTATCATGCATGCAGATGTATGGATGAGAATTTTTGTCCATAGCCTTGAAGGCGAAGCTAGGAAATGGTTTAGAGCCCTACCTCCTAGGTCTATAGATGGGATTGAGGCTTTGGATAATGCCTTTTTGAGACAATGGGGAGACAAAAAAGACTTCATGTATTACATGACAGAGTTCGGGTCCTTGAAGAGAAAAGAAGGAGAGTTTGTCCCTGATTTCTCTAAGAGATTCAATAAAATGTATAATAAAATCCCCGCTAAGATAAATCCCTTAGAAGCCTCTGATAAGATCACTTATGCTAGCACTTTTGATCCCAATTTATGCCTACTATTGAGGGAGAGAAGAGCCACTACTCTGGCTCACATACAGGATATGGCCGTGGAAGTAGAATCTAATATACTAGCTGCTGACCGACTCATGGATAAGGCTGATAGAGATATATATAGGAAAAGGCCTAAAGCCTCCCAGTCCCATTCCTCTCCCCTTACCCTATGGTCAAACGAGGTAACTAGAATGCTAAAATCACTTTTGGCTAGGATGGAAAGGTGGGAGTGAGAAGGGAAGCCCATGTACAGAAATCCCCAGAATGTTGATAATAGAGGTTTCAGGAGACCTAATAACAATGTGCCTCAGTCTTTCCCAAGGGAACCACGGGGTAAGATAGAGAACATAAAAGGATTCAAACCCCTCTCTAGAGTAACCTAGTTGCTCATGAGGAAGGAGAAGAGATAGATGAGCTTGACCCTGAAATTCACTGTATTGAAGAAACTTCCTCTTTTCCCCATTTGACTCAGTCTGCATATGAAGAATCCCTTATGAACATTCAAATCAATGAGTTAGGTAAAGGAGTAAAGCACAAAAATACCTCTAGCAGAAACCCTCTCAGGTCAAAGAAGAAAGAAGGAAACTTTGACAGCCAAGATCAGCCCCTCATAGCAGAAACACCTACTAAATCTGCAGCAATCACTACTAAAGAAAAGAAAGCTCAGAATACTTCGCCAGTAGTCAAATAACCTATCTCTGAGGTAAGGGAATATCCTAAGCCTATTTACTCCTTTAATTTTGAGCATGAACTTCAAAAGATCAGAATTCCCGTCCCCCTCTCAGAGCTAGTTAAAAATGAAGACTTCAAAAGGTCCCTCTCCAAAGTACTACAATCTAAGTCACCCCAGCCTTCCTCTGACTCAGTAAACCTTCAATATGAAAAGCCAACAGTTATCCTAGGTCCCATGGTGGAATATAGAGATGATTCATCCCCTCCCTTCTACACCTCCCTGAACATACATGATAAAGTGTTGCATAATTGCCTCATGGATTCAGGAGCTTCCCACAACCTTATGCCCAAAATAGTCATGGAAGAGTTGGGACTGGAAGTGACAAAGTCTTATCATGACTTGTAATCTTTTGATTCAAGGAGGTTGCAATGTCTTGGAGTCATCAAAGACTTGGTGGTCTCTTTATTTCAGCTGCCAATGAAGAGTGTGGTCATGTATATTGTGGTAGCTGATGTTCCCCCCAAGTTTGGTATGTTGTTGTCTAGGTCTTGGATTAAAAGACTTGGAGGAATATTACAGATGGATCTCACATATGCCACCATTCCAGTCTTTGGAGGGGAACACAGGAGGTTGTACAGAGAATCCCAACTAGCCTATATCTTCAGTGATGAAGAAAACCCCACCAATCATCCCATCTTTGCACTTGACACTGATTTGGGGTCTAGTTTGTTGTAGATCACTGAAACTCCTGATGCCCCTTTATAGATCAGAAAGTAGCCCATTATTAATCAAGAGATACCTCCTTCGACCACCTCTATTTGGAATATGTTCTTTGACAGAGCTTCTTCCAGTATAGGCGTTGGCGCTGGAGTATTTTTCATATCGCCTTGTCAAGAGACCATGTCCCTGTCATACAAGCTGGAATTTGAAACCACCAACAATGTGGCAGAGTATGAATCTCTTGTTCGGGATATGAGGGATACAAAAGAAATGGGAATAAGGGAGATGGTAGTGTTCAGAGATGCTAAATTGATAATCCAACAAGTCAGGAATGTTTATTGGGCCAAGCATCCTCGGCTCAGAAGTTATAGAAATGAGGTATGGGACCTGATTGATAATTTCTTCTCAGCTTTCAACATTTCTTTTGTCCCAAGGGAGGATAATAATTCAGCCGATTCCTTAGCTGTCTCAGCTAGTCTGTTTAGAATCCCTCTGTTGTCGAATATCACATGCGGGGTCGAGATAAGATATAGGCCATCCATCTCGGACAATGTAAAGCATTGGAAGGTATTTGAAGATGATCTTGAAATCGAGAAATTTCTTTAGTCCGTCGATGAGTTTTCTACATTGCACATTGATCAGGACCTTGATCTCGAAGGCGACCCTCACTCTGAGGTATTCTTAAATAAAATTGTTAATCACCATATTGTTCAGTTGCCTAGAAATCACATTCTAAGGGGACTAGTCCCTTTAGAAATATTTTTCGATGGGAATGATGTGGCAGTAAAAGATAAAATTTCAGGAGGAGATGTTCATACATATGAGTGCAACATTGGCACACAAGAGGAGCCTAAGTTCGTTAAGTTGTCAAGCAGCCTAACTCAAGAACAGAGGGCCGAATACACTGAATTATTAAGAGAATTTGTTGATGTGTTTGCATGGACCTATGAAGACCTCAAGACATATGACACATCTGTCATTGAACACAAGATCCCACTGAAGGAAGAAGCCAAACCATTTAGGAAAAAGCTAAGATAGATAAATCCTGTGTTGTTGCCTGTCATGGAAAGAGAGGTGAAGAAGTTGTTAGATGCCTGAATCATTGTCCCCTTAAGATATTCCGAATGGGTGGCCAATTTGGTCCTGGTGACGAAGAAAAGTGGAGAAATCAAACTCTGTGTTGATTTCAGGAACTTGAACAGGAGCTCAAATAAAGACAATTATCCCCTGCCCAACATGGAGCACATATTGCAGAGGGTAACTGGTGCATCTAGGATATCCATGATTGATGGTTTCTCTGGTTATAACCAGATATCAGTCATGCTCGAGGACAGAGAAAAAATGGCCTTCACCACTCCTTGGGGCACATTCATGTATGCCAAAATGCCTTTTGGATTGATGATTGTAGGAGCAACATTTCAGTGAGCCATAGATATAGCCTTCATTGGGGAGAAATATCAGTTTGGGGTGATCTATCTAGATGACATCACAGTCTTCTCCAAGTCAGACAAAGAGCACTGTTGTCACCTGAGGAAAGTTTTCTTGAAGTGTCGAAGGTTTGGCCTGTCCTTAAACCCCAAGAAATATTTGTTTTCTATGAAGGAGGGGAAGCTGTTAGGTCATATAGTATCAGCAAAAGGAGTGAGGATTGATCCCAGCAGAGTAGAGGCAATTTAGACCCTGTCACTTCCCCAGTCTAGAAAGGAAGTTCAGGATTTTTTAGGGAAGATTAACTTTCTGAGGCGGTTCGTCTCAAATTTCACTGAGATGGTGAAACACATCACAACCATGCTCAGGAAAGGAAATGAAGTTAAATGGACTGCTGAACCCAGGGAATCTTTTATCCAAATAAAGAAGGCATTGACTGAGGCACCTGTGCTTATCAATCCTGATTATTTCAAGGATTTCTTGATTTTTTCTTTTGCTTCTTTTGATACAGTAGCAGCGGTCTGATTTTAGAAAAATGAGGAAGGACAAGAACAACCCATTTCATTCTTTAGCAAGGCATTGAGAGATCTAGAAGTCTGGTATGATATCATGGAGAAGCAGGCCTATGCCTTGGTGAAATCTCTCAAAGCTTTTAGAGTCTATGTCTTGCACTCAAGGGTCACTGCATACGTTCCTTCAGCCTCTGTGAAGGACATCCTTATATAGCCTCACATAGATGGAAGAAGAAGTAAGTGGATTGCCAAGATCCTAGAGTTTGATCTGGAGATCAAGCCCACCAAGTTGATAAAGGGGAAGGGTTTAGCCAACTTACTGGTTGAATCCAATTGCAAAGCCTTGGGGATTAGCTTCATCAATGCTTGTTCAGAAAATCATCAAGTTGAGTCATCTAACAAGAGTTCTTAGGGTGACTTATCACTAGCAGAATGCGCCTGGTACAGAGATATTTTGTATTTTCTGGAAGAATTGAAACCTCCTGATGGAATGGGAAAGAGAAAGGCAAGAGATTTAAAGCTCAAGGTGGTCATATATTGCCTCATTGACTGAGATTTATACTGGAAAGACCCTCTAGGGGTATTTTTAAGGTGCCTGAATCCACAAGAAGCCCAGAAAGTTATGTTTGATTTCCATAGCGGCCTTTGTGGGGTCATCATTTTTGGAAGACCACAGCTCACAAAATCCTCAAGGCTAGGTATTACTGGCCCACTTTATTCACTGATGTCTGCAGAGGAATCAAAGCTTGCATCAAATGCCAAAAGTTCTCAGGAAAGAAGCAGCTCAAATCTCTGCCACTAAAGCCTATCGTAGTTTCAGCACCCTTTCAGCAGTGGGGATTGGACTTCATTGGATAAATTCATCCTCCCTCAAGTGGCCAACATAGATGGATCCTGACCGCGATAGAATATTTCACCAAGTGGATAGAAGCTTCCCCCACCAGAAGTATTTCACACAAAGTAATTAACAGCTTCCTGGAGGACATCATAGCCAGATTTGGCTGCCCCAACAAAATTGTCACCAATAATGCTGCCTCTTTTAGGTCTGAGCCTCTGTTTAAGTTCTGTGAATAGTTTGAGATTTCACTAATTCACTCCACTCCCTATTATCCTCAAGGAAATGGACTGGAAGAGTCTTCCAATAAAATCCTGATCAAGCACATTAAAAGATTATTGGAAGACAATAAAAGGGACTGGGATTCAAAACTCAAATTTGCTTTATGGGCTGATCGAGTGACAACAAAGAGGTCCCTAAATACCTCACCTTTCCAACTTGTTTATGGGACAGAGGTAGTTTTTCCTCCTCAACTCACTTTATCTGTGGCAAAATTCTTTCAGGACCTTGAAGGAGAACCAGACCATATGGTCAGGAGAATTCATCAAATGGTGGAAGTGCAGCAGATCAGGGAATAGGTAATGAACAGGGCCTACAGTCATCAGCAGAAGATCAAGAAAGCCTTTGACAGGAAGAGCATAAAGAAAGATTTTGAGCTGGGTGATCTGGTGCTCAAATTGGATGCACCCAGGTAGGATAGAGGCAAACACAATAAGTTTGATTCCATCTGGATTGGGCCTTTCAGAATCTCTGAAGTATTCTCAAACAACACTTACAAGTTGCAGGATTTGGAAGGCAAAGAAGTTTTTAATGGCCCAGTAAATGGGCATTTATTGAAAAAATGTTTTTTATGAGCCGAAGATGGCTCCTTTGTTTTTGTAAATATTGTTTTCTATTTTCGGCTTAATAAATGACTCCATAGCCCAACAGCAAGGCACTGGAACTGCAAAAGAAGTCCTTAGAGCATCACAAGGATGACTCTATCCCCCATGGAGCCTAATGTTAGCACCTAAACATGTAAGAAGGGTATTTTTCCTAAAAGGCATGCCCCCCCATTAGTGAAAAGAGGGAAAGAAGTGGAGTAAAAACCCACTTATCCTAAGTCGAGGAACAATTGAACATTTGGATAAGCGACGAGCAAATATGGGTGGCTAGAATCTGCGCACCCAGATCTGCGGTCAGGATTGGTTTTCAGACCCCCCTAGCCATTCTACCTTTAAGAAAGGGGGAGGGGGGGGTCCAGAATTGATCGTGCATCTCTCAATGGCCTGGATTGAGGTGCTCAGATCTGCGGTCAAGGTTGGATTCCAGACACCCCTTGCCATTCTACCTTTAACAAGGGGGGGGATCCAGAATTGGCGGCTCTTGGCGGACCCCACGGTGTCCCATATCCAATATCCTCCACCTTCCACCGTATGCCTTCCACTCAGTGCCATCCTGGACCATCCCTTTTCCCCTTTTTCTCTCATTCCCACATGTCACCTCCTGCCAGGTGTTCTTCCCCTCATCCTCCAACTCACCTTTCCTCCTTCCCTCAGGCCCGCCGCCTTGAGGTTTCCCTGTCATTTTTCCATGGCACTTCATCTCGTCATTAGGTGACACAAACCTCTTCCCTCCATCCACCTATCCCCTTTCCATCTCATCACCCACTCACCTCTTGCCATGTGTCTCTCTTTCTCTCCCAGTTGCCTTCATCTATATGGCCATCTCCACTCCTTATCCACTTGAGCCCCGCATTCCATGTCACTTCTGCCAATTCACTATTTCCAATTATGTGCCCCAGCCTTCGCACTAGCCTCCACGTCTTATTCATCAGGTTGTTCAACCGATCCAGGTGGTAGCGCGTGAAGATTTCCATGCCTCAAAAGTGCAGGGTTGGTCGGGTCGTTCTCAATCCCAAGGAAGAAGTTATTGAGGTAGTTGGTGGTGGTTAAACATCGTCTCCGCCATAAATGGAAAGTCCAGTGATGAATTAAAGGCATGTCGGTTCATCCGTAGGACTATCAGGAGTTCGATTGTGTCTGTCATAAGTGCATGATCATCCAGAGACTGCATGTGCAGATTGTCAGTGGACATGCAGACGCAATGTTTTTAATATAGTGTCTTGGTTTCATTGTGGTTGTTTTTCTTTGAGTATATGTAGGCAATTTTTCCATTTTTTAATGGATCAATGGTAGAGCACAGCTCCCGATTGTAAAGATTTAATCTAGCCTCTAGTTCTCTGGTTATGGAAGAACATTTGAGACTTCTTGCTTAATGGCAGCCAGCTTCTTCTTTTCCCTTTTCCTCTGAATCTAAGTTCCCGGGCATGAATGATCCAGTTGGGTGTTGCATTGTTATATTATGTAGGTTTGATTTTATCAGTTCTGCAATCTCCTTGGGTTCATTTTGAAGTTGTTTGGCTCTAAGAGGATCTCATAGCCGAGACTTTTCCTCTTTTATGAAGGCTGTTGGAAGACCTGACATCCAGAGAAGACTTTATTTCCCCTTTCTCTTACCCACTTACTCACCACTATCATTATTACTGTCTTAAGTTACGTCAAGACCTCATGTGTCACTGTTGTTCCAGCCCAGTTTTCTGAGTTAGAATGATATTGTTTTGAGTTTACTTCCATCTGATCAACCCTTTATAAACAAAACGTGACATAAATTGATGGGTGTCGGGCTCTGCTCCTGCTGCAATCCAAGAGTGACTTCCGTTGCCAACAGATCCTCACAACATATGAGATGAGAACATGACAAGAAAAAACAACAAAAGGAGAAACAACCTTCAAGGCATCAAAATCAAGGAAGAAGGAGGAGAAGGTACCTAATGAAGATTTAGCAAAGATATCTCATGAAGAAGTATCTACACAAAAGAGGATAGTATCTCTTTTGAATAAAGTGAATATGAATATCCAAAGCTTCTATTTATGGGAATGAACACTAAAAATAATGATGTAGATGATAAAGAAAACTTTGAATTTGAAGGAGAAATAGACCTAGAAGTGGATCTGATTAGTTCTCTGGAGGAACTTAGAAAGTATAAAAATAAGAATAATCTACTAAGGGAACAACTTCAAGAGTTTGAAGAATCACATCAATCAATAGAAATAGATGCATCAAGAACCATCAAAGAATAAAAGAAGATAATCAGTGATTTAAATTCCTTACTCCTAGAAGCTAAAAGAATTGAAGAATTCATTTTAAAATAGCTCAATGATAGAGACCAAGTATGTGACAAGCTAGAAGCTGAGATTGAGCTGCTAAAAGGTGAACTTGAGAAAGAAAAGAATGGATCAAAATTTAAAAATAGTTTAAATATATTGGATGAAATTATCAGTAGTTAGAGGTCACCAAACAACAATACTGGTTTGGGATACACCCAAGACTCAACTTCTACATCACAAAGATCTATCAAAAGACCAATTAGTTATGAAGATGCTCTTAAAATCCCCTTAAGAAGATAATATAATAAGGAAAGGATCATTCCATTGGAGACTATCCAAAATAAACAGAAATCACCACCCACTACTAAATAAAAAGATGATAAGAAGAATACAATCACCAGAAAAAATCCCTCTAACATATATCAATATATCTTCCTTGGATATTGTTATTTCTACAATAATTCTAGACACAAGGTAGTAAATTGTAAAGCCTATAGAAGGCACAATCCAAAAAATGTCCAAAGAAGTCAGAAGTTGAATAAAGAGAAAATAAACTATAATTCATTCTCTCCATTACAAGATTATTGTTGAATTACTGAGAGGGGGGGGTGAATCAGTAATAGCGTAATTATAATCCTTTTTCTTCAAATGTTATATCAATGTAGAATTATTAT